>VWZU01005070.1:1637490-1666454 GCA_013397095.1 Sterrhoptilus dennistouni | reverse complement strand
TTTAAAAAACCCAAAGCAAACAATCAAATCTCAAGTGTAATCAACTCTAAATATTTTAGGTGGCTCAGGTTTAAAAACCTTTTTTTGTAATAAAGGTTATCTCACAATAAGAGGTTCATATAAAGTACATGAATTTGACATTGGAGAATGATTTAATAATCAATTCTATGCAAGTTTCTCAAATGCTATATGGAAGATATATTTTCAATGATAAACACAGAAGGTAAAATAATATGTTCTTTGTGTGCATTTGAGTTTAGGACACAGAAATGTGATAAATGTTGAGTCTAGAGAAAGACAATCCCATTTAAGTTAATTTCATTTGGTAATACAAAATGCTTTATGTGATAATGAAAAAAGTATAATCATATATAATTATAATAATGATATGTGTTGTATAAAAGTATATGCATTTACTGATAGCAAATAATGTTTTAAAGTAAATTGCTGTTTATGGTGACTCATCTATATTCTGGGTTTTTTTAAGGAAAAAAAGGCTAGATGATATACCAAAGGAAATAGTGTTCCGAGGCAGAGTGCTTTTTTTTGACTTTCGACATGGTTCACTCATTAGACCTGTTTACCTTACCTGTTTTTAACTGTCAAAAATTACTAGGTGAAAATATTAGCTAACCTTCCTTTTTTTCTGTGAGAGATTTTCCTCCTTTTTTGTGTGAGAGGTTGAGTGGATCTGCAACTCCCAGGGAATATCCTGAAGTCATGAAAAACTTGCAAACGTGCCAACAATCTAACAGAATGTACTTATTGCTGCCATAAGAGATTACCAAATCAGAATGGACACATTACATACCTAAATTAAAAAATGAACTCCAAAGATGTAGCAATATTTGGAGAGCATAAAAAGCACAATGTCATACAGAGGAGAAGGAGGAACTGAAAACAGCTCAGCACAAGTGGTGTACCAAGGGATGAACTCCACCTCTAGCAGCAAAGCCACAGGACAATAACTTCTAAGACAGCTCAGCTTGCAAAACAGAAATGAGATAAATAGATCTGATACATGGCTGTGTGAGGCCAGCCTGTCATCAGCCCCACTAAGGCGTATCAAGATCTGAGAGTGACCAGCAAGCTCCCAGAAATGGCTTAAGAATAATCAGTGAGATGTCTTGATTGAAGGTGTTTTGAAAAAGCAAACAGGTTTTAATTAAAGTGAAAATAACAAACTATACCAAACAAAAGAATAAAAACCGTACACAATGCAGGGAGGTCCCTTGCAGCTGCTAAGACATTCCTGAAAAGTCCCAAGAATCTCGGTGCTCTCTTAAGTGCTCAACGATCTAGGAGGGATTTTTGGCATGCTGCCTGATAGATATATCTTCTGAGAAACAGCTCAAGGGTCCAACAGGTCCTTTTGTCCTGGCACTGGGCCAATTATGGTGAGAGAACCATAGAAGTTTCTGGTTCTTCTTCCTTAAAAGTTCAGGGGTAAGGTTTAACTCTTTGCTGATATGGGAACACCTGCTCTGGTGTAGGGGTGCACTGCAACACAGATCCATCAAAATGTGGCTGCGGAGGAAAAGGGAAGACATAACGGTGAGTAGATATCAGCAATGGGAAAACCTGTTTAAGAAGGGGTGAGTGATGGGGCTGTTGAATCTGCAGCCAGCCTTGGATGCTTTCTGTGGGTAACACACATCAGGGTTATCAGAGCCATGAGCAGGGGCATCTGGAGAATTATTTCCAACACAAAGTTGCACTCTATTTCCAATCCCCACTCTATCTCTAATCCCAAGGGTGTCTTCAGTTAACATGCACCCTGGATACAGAATTTAGCATGAGTACACATACACATACCAAATTTATCTGCAATGGTATGCCCTGGTTAGTGACAGGCAGCAAACTCAAGCTCTAAACCCTTCTCATCAGTTCTCAGGCACTGACCTCCAGTGCAGCAGCCCATCTTTACCCATGTAATCCAATTAGATTTTCTCACCTCTACTTTCTCATCTGAATTTTCCTGCAACTTTTTTTAACACATGTTGATTTGGTCTTTTTCCTTCTTGATAAATTAAGAGGTACCATCTTAGGGACATATCTCCTCTTTAGTCTTTCAGTTAAAAATCATAGACAAATTTTTGACATTTAGGTCAAGCATTTCTTTAAAGGCTTGTCAGGAAGAAGAGATAAATGTATGCTAGAAGTATATATGTTATATTTCAGTTCCTCATGACAAAAAAAGGAGGCGGGGGAATAACTTCACTGCATCTTTTATGTCTTCTAATGCCCCAGGCTAATAAAATCAAACGCTTTCTTTAAAGTATAAAGCTATTTCTTAATTCATGCATTTGCAATGTTTCCAACATCATTAAGAACAGATTTTTAAGTCTGACCTAAGTCACTGAGCATTTTCTTTATGTGACAAGGAATCTCACAGAATAAAATAAATTAATCTATACTATTCAACAACTAATCACACCAAAATGAAATTGCTAGAGAATTCTCAGTCCTTAGGTGCATATTTTCAGCTTTATGCTCAGATATATCAAGCCGGCTAATATTCACAGTAAACATATGTTTAATTTTGGCTTTGTAAAAAACCCAACTTTTAAGTGAAGAACAAAGACATAGGTGTTAATGCTTGATCTTGGCATGTAGAAAGAAGGAATAGCTCTCTTATAAAAACACTGGAAAATTTGGCAATGACAAGAAATGTATATTTAGCAGAGGGCAAAACCAGAAGAGAATATAATTTCACTGTAGCATAAGAGGAATTCTGCACTTAGTAAAAACCAAATGTCAGAAGAAATTTTAATTCCTTGAGACTGCCCTGTCTTTGGGTTAAAGGGCACTCAGAACTGTCAAAATATTCTTGGTATATACATGTGCCTGTATTATCCATACCTGTTCTTGCTAACATGAATAGACTTTGATGACTGAATCTCCAACAAACTGTGCGCACTTGTTTGCCTTCTCTGTTAGGTATTCCAGGAGGCCTCTGCCAATACTGGAGGTCTTTTACGTGCACAGCAAGCAAGCATGGCAACTGTGAGGCTGGACATCAGAGGAATTAATTTCTCAGGCTTTAGGCCATCAAAAGGTTGTTAGATTGCTGTGGCTGGATCACATCCCAGTTAGTCAACCAGAGGAACTGGTGACTCAAAGCCTTACTCATCAGGATGCTTGAGCACCTTCTGAGCTTCAAGTGTCTGACCAGTGCCACTATATAAGATGGGAAAGTTAAAATCATTAAAACTACCCTCCCTCAAGCTTTGCTAACTGGGTCCTCAAAGAGCAAGAGCTTCTGGTAGTGCTATTAACTGATGGCTCTTGCTAGTGTTATTGTAGTTTCATTTTTCCTGTGCCTTATTTAAAATGCAGTTACACTGATTATTCTCATTCTTGTAATGACTGCCTTTCTTAATCTGTGCTCCCAAAAATATTGCATCTCCCTGTGCTCAGACCTAAGCAGGAGGGAGGTCCCTGCTGCCTCAAGTCTTGCAGCTTCTCACAAACATTCCTGGTGCCACTCTTGGTGTCCTCTCTGCCACCAGCCTATCAAAACAAGAGGGAGCATTAAGAGAGGAAATTCTCACACCTTCCCAGCCCCTGTGAAATCATTACTGCTCTGCAGGGTCCCAGGTATGCAAGAATATCACAAAACCCAAAGCTATGGGCCAAAATTTGAGGTTAATAAAGGCTATTTGTGTCCTTTCTCTCTGGCAAATTTCAGCGGACCTGAGAAGAGTCTGACGTTAGGCAGATGAATGTAACTGGATATAAGTATAAGCTTGATTCCTCTCCTCCTATCAATACATTGAATATCTTGCACTGCTTCTGTCCTACTTTTTAGACCTCTGTTCAGGGTGAACCAGCAGTTGTGTTACATACTTGTTTCTGATAGCTGGCATGTTAAGAACTTGAATGAATGAAATAATTTTATTGTTCATGCTAGAAAGGAAAGAAACCATCCCTTCCAGTGCACCTGGTGTATTTGCTTTCCTTTTTTCTTTCTCAATTTCCTGAAAGAAAGCAATGACACTGAGCAGCAGTTCTGTACTTGGGAAGTGAGGGAGAAAGCTGGTGGCAATCTGTGCTGCTGACACAGTGTCACAGTGCAATGAGGCATGTTTTACCATCTCAGCTATGCATCAAGCCTGGGAAGTGCTCTAAAAAATTTAACTGCATGGAAGAGGGGTTTACAGCCTTTTGTTGTTAGAGTTTAGCATTGGGTTGCACAAAATAAACAATCTGTGTGGCTTCCCACATTATCAGCAGGGGCTCTGGTGCATCACCATGGTGCACAGAATCTTCTAGAACACTCAGTGGTTTGGGGCTTAGTCTATTATGTTTCACACCAAGACAAGTGTTTTATTGTTTTACAGGAGAAGGATGGACTTCTGGCACTTCTCCAGCTTTCACATTGCCAGCTGTGTCTTCACTTTGAGAGATTTCCTGTGTGCTTTGTTTGCTTCTAAGTAGCACCATATTCCTTGCAAATTTTTTTATCACAGTTGCATTTTGCTATTTTGAATCTGGACAACATATTTAACTTTTCTTAAACTGATATGAATCAAAGGTGTTTCAACCTGTTCTAGAACTCTACATTCATTACATTATTTATAATATTGGGGGAAATTGGAGAAGCTAAAGAAACTTTCCCAATATCATGTTGGTGGAAAAATCATGGAGGGAGAGAATATGGAGATTTTTCATAAAGTTCTCTGACACAGAGACTCTTCACCTTCACAGTCCTTTGGGACATCATTGATGAGGACAGGAACAGTGTCTCTGTCTCACTTTAGAGGACAAATTTGTACCTCACAGGCAAGGCCGTATGGGTCAATGGGAAACCTGTTTTCAGTCATTAGCTATTTGTTCCATTATTCTGTGCTTCAACTTGTCCCCTTGCAAAAAAAAAAAAAAAAAAAAAAAANNNAAAAAAAAAAAAAAAAAAAAAGGCTATGAGATTCAGTTCCTGAAAGTTGTAAAGTTTTATATCTCATAGAGATTCATGAAGATCACCCTTATTTTCCTTTGCTATTCAAGGGACACACTGCTGATTTTTTTTCTAAAGTTGTTTGTGCTTTAAAACTCAGTTGGCCCTGTAAGGCTTCATACATAGAAACTGCATGAAGGTTTATCTGTTAAATACATAAAATGCTTTGAGAACATTAGTTGTCAGACACAATAGAAGCCTAAAGGATTAATTGTTAGAAGTGTACCTGAAGGAGTAGTTTCAGTTGTTACAGTCATTAAATAGCTTGAAAGACGAAAAGCATTATGTAAGGGGTAGGAACTATTGTCCTTACACTTCAACACTTCAGGCCAGTCAGAATGATTATATAAAAATTAATTTCAACAGCAGTCTAACCAGGGAGGATGTCACAGTGCAAAGGATTCTACCCTTACATGTGGTTCCTTTGAGTTTCCTATGCCCAAGAGAAAGTGCCAACTGCTTATGCAGGCACAATTACATTTGTACAAATTGATTTACACATCCACAGGCAGCAAGAGCAGGTGTTTGATGTCTATTTTCATCAGGGAGCAGCAAGACTAGAGTGCTCCACAAAGAAAGATGAGCTGGTATGGAGGTGACAGCAGGGCAGTGCCCTCACCAAACAGGGATGCTCTCACACAGTACCCAGAGAAGAGGAGCAGAGCATATCCAGCAGCCTTGACTAGACCCAGAGAGCAGTGCTGATCCCTCCCTAGCCCACAGCGATAAGGGAGAAGGCTGAGTCAGTAAAGCAAAGGTCACATCAGCAAAGTGCAAGGCAACCTCTTTGTCTTGTGTGCTTTTGCCAGTGGCGTGCAGTGTCACATCTGAATTTACAGTATAACTTGTGTTTCACATAGGTCAGATAATCACTGTCATTGTTACTGCTGGTTTTACCAAACCCCCAGGGCCTCAGTCTTTGGGAACCAGTATTTTTTGTAATGATAATTTCCAATAATAATGATACTAAATACTAAGAATAAAATTGTGCTAATATAATTTTGCACAAGGCCTTAGTGACAGCTCCATGGCTATCTGCAGTCCTGCAGGCACTACAGTACACCTGTGAGTAATGGTGCTACTGCCTGTCTGTCTAGTTCTGTAAATGCAGAAATTGAGAGACTTCTCACAGTGCAGTGGTCTAAAGGCTGAGATCTGAGAGACATCTTTGGTGTTTAAACATATAGACATGATGTTGAGAATCTGGACTGACCTGTGACTGGACCCCAAAGCTGATAACCTTTCATGGAAGCTGTTTCTACCTTTGGGTTGCACAGCTCTTTAGAGATGTTTTATATGCACACTCACTTGGTATTTGACACACACCTAGTGGCAAGAACTTTTAATCTTTAATTTTCAAAGACCTATTTTCAAAGTCATCATATAAAGTCTGTCTTAATGTTACTAATACATATAAGATGCATTTATGAATTTCCTTTCATGGATCAGGGCCTGGAATTTCTATTCTTTCCACTTCTTTTTTCTGTTTAGATGAAAATTGTTATAGAACTGAAACAACCTCATCAGGAAGGATGTGAAACTCCCCTTTTTTCTTCTCACTTGCAGCCCCATTATGGAAAGGAGAGAGGTGATTTGGAAGGTCCTCAAACACAAAGAGAAAGGACCCATGTCCTAGAAAGTGTTGCACTGGTGGCACAGTGCTGACAGTTGGATAGTGCTGCAAATTTGGGTTGTGTTTGATTCAAGCTTTCACAGCCACAAGCTCTTGTTTCTCTCTTATATTGAATATGTTTGTACTCAAATTTAAGTGGCAACGTCAAGAGGCAAGACTTAGCATTGAAAACACAAAATCAAATACTGGTTTGATCAGGAAGCTTTCTCTTCACTTTTGAAGTCATTCTTCGGAAAGAAAAGACCACTGCAATATTTGCAGTTCTCTTGCTTTGTGTGCTGTGTAGGTAATTGAGAAAGTTAACCTGTAATGGTAAGGAGCAAATGCATCTGTTTTACCACTTGACCATTGACAGGTCTGCCTGATTTTGAAATTCAATCTACAAATTAATTTTGCACTTTAATGCCTTCAGGTTATTGTTGTGAATCCCACTGGTGCTAGAAGTACATATTTCAGCAAATTTTAATACTTCTTTATGACTGAGTAACTGCTGAAACCTAACTCTCCAAATTTAGAGTTATCTGTGAGGTCTTACTGGTTAAAAGTGTGTTAATGCAGTAATTGATAACTTCTCAATTACTTGCTATTATCTTCTCTGAATTCCAAAGGTAATTAAATGAGAGAGGATATAATTGCACCTGCAGCCATTTCCTTTTAGTTCAAAGGGAGCCCTAAATGACTAGTGGAAGCTCTTGTTAAAGAAGCAAAGTCTTGTTCCTACATCTCACGTTCTGTCTGTGTAAGAAGCATTTTCTATCCAATTATGGTTTAATTGCAGTTGCTGTCTCCTACTTCTGTAAGGAACTTATGTAACACTGAAAATTAAACTCTTCATCAGCATGGTCCACTGTTAAATCTTGACAATATTAAGGTTCCATCTACCTTAGCTATTAAACTTCTGGTAAAATGTACAAAACAATAATATTATTGGTTTTGTGCTTTGTGTGAAGGACAGACAAGTGAGAGTGGGAGAAAGAGTCCAGTTTGTGCTTAGGCTGTGTCTTGGTTTGGAAAGACAGGTATCCGCCAGGGAGAGCTTGGGTTCCCCTTGGAATGGAGAAGTTATTACTCCCTCCAAGTTATTACAATTTTGCAATTAGGGGCTTTCAGGCAAAGATATGGGAATAAGAATAACAGATTTTTTGTAGGAATACTAAAAAATACAAATGTAGTAGTAAAAAAAAAAACAAAAAACAACCAAACAAAAAAATAAATTAAAACAAAACAAAACAAAAAACAAACAAACAAACAAACAAACAAACAAAAAAAAAACAAGCAAGTAAACAAACAAAAATCCTAGAAACCCTGATAGAGTCAGAAATAAGACCTGACACCCTGTTGGTCACGGTGTTGGAAGCAGTCCAAATAAATCCTCCTGGAGTAACAGATGTGGTTCTGTTGGAGCAGAGATGATCCTGTATAAAGAGTCCAGTAGTGGTGAGATGGGTTGGGTCTTCCTCTGGAATCCAGTGGAAAACAGGCTGCTTTGGTGTTTCTGACTCCCAGTTTTTATCTCGGAATTGTTGGCTCCTCCCACTGAGTGGAGCATCTCCCAATGGGATGATGTAAATGTATCAGTCATGTGGTGAGCCTTGTGGAAGAGATAAGGAACATTACTCTACCTGGTTTTTACCAGCTGGCGCATTAACAGAAGGCACCCACCCCCCTTCCCACCTGAAGTTATGAGGAATGGGTTATACAAGAGATAAAGAAAACACTTCCCCAACCAGTTTCAATAGATGGAAAATAGAATACACATTTTTGCTTACATATTGCAACCCAAGACAGACTACAAACCTGTGGAACCAGCCCAATAGTAGTCCAAACAAACAGTATTTTTTTTTTTTCTTTTAACTATTGTTTTCAGAAAAGTCACATTTTTTCCAAATTCCCATTTGTACCCTTTTCCTGTGCAGCTCACCCACTGGAAAACTTTGCTCCCATTGTGTGTAACAGCACGTTCCTCATCGGGCATGTGATGCAACAAAAGAGGATGAACGAGGGCAAAAACCTAAAATGCATGAGTTGCTAGCGGAGGAGTGATTTTTCTCCATTTGTAGCTATTAAATCTGTACCACCAGACCTCTGCCCCCATCCCCAAGAGCTCATTTCTCTTTGTACTGGAGATCCCACCCCTCACATTTACTTCACAAAATGACACAATTTTCTGAGTTGGAAGGGACCCACAAGGATCAATGTTGAATTAATTGTATGTGCAGCTGCCCTCCAATGGAAGGGTAAAGGCACCTCTGGGAAGGAGAACTGGAAATGGTAATTTATTCTTTGTTTTGCTGGGCTTTCTGTATTCATAACTGGTTGTGTGAACAAGTGAAAAGAAGAACCCTGATGACTTTGTGGCCTGTTTCAGTAATGGACATGCAATACTAATTTAGTTCCAGAACTAGAACCAAACATGTTCAATAGGAATCCATGGCTGTGTCAAATAAGGATAATATTTCCATCTTAAAGATTGGTAATTAGCTAATAAAAGTTGCTAGGGAAAAGAAAAATGATAAATAGCTTCACTGAGATGTCTGACGTATATGTATCTAAATCTGTATGTTGACAAGATCTGTTCCTGATACAAGGAAAAAAATAGAACATCCAAAGTTCTGGGGTTGGATCCTGCAGGGAGAGGGGTTGTGGTTATTTTTTCTGATTTGGTTTTGTTGTTTGCAATTTTTTTACTTAAAACATTGTAATTAAATGGAGAAAGTTTTATGTGGTGGTTTTCTTGTTTTTGTTTTTTAAATCCAGGTGCAGAAACTACAGCAATTAATATTAATCTGAATTTGATTATTTGGCTCTTCAGCTTTTCATTGGATTATGTTGACTTTGTAATTTGATTGCTACACAGATGTAAGCTGTGCTGATTGCATTAAAATATGCAAAGGAAATTAAAAGTATTACCAAGTGATGTTCAGAAAACAGTTCTTCCTTGCTAGCTGTGAAGACTTCCTTTTGGGAAGAGAAAAGCAAAGGAAATTAATGATTATATTATAATGCCAACCACTGAGTTACAAATAATCCTTCTACATGGATAATAAGTATTGAGCCTGTAATTCTTTGTTTCTGGACTAATATGTATTATATAACTAATAAAAACTTAACAGACATGAGCTCTATAATATTCTAAAGTATGATATGATATTAAAAGGATGAAATCCAGAAGGGAAGCTCAAGCCTCAGGTTCTGCTCCTGCAGGACTCCTGGAGATCACCTACACTAAACTTTACACAAACATTCTGCTGTGCCATTGCTGAGGCTCAGTCAATACCTGGTGATTCCCAGCAGAGTTCTGTGGCCATCGTTTATCTCACAGCCCTCTTTGAACAATATTTAGCTGTGGAGGACTGAATAACAAGAAAGATTTCCCATTCCTGTTTTGTAGCCACCCAAAGGTGCACTTGCCTCTCCACTGACTGCAGCAGTGCCCAAGTGGGTTTCTAACATACATAAATTCTGTGTGTGATGGGACACAAAGTGGCCCATGTGTTACCTCCACAAGTTACTCAGAAAGCATTTTCTGTTCCTAGGTTAGTAGCATAACTAAAAATTGAAATGAGTGCTTTCCAATTTTATATACAGAATGAATTTTCATTCAAACTAATTAATTCTTCATTGATATTTTTTTATCTTCAATATTTATCTTTATCTTTTAACTTCAAGATCATTTTTTTCCTCACTTTTTTTTCCACCAACCATTCAAGTGCCCCATAAAAGAGGCAGAAGTAGAAAATACAGTGGAAATTTTAAATTTTCCACTGTGTTTTTTTATTAGTCTGAAAAATAGGGAGGAAAAAACCAACAGTAGTAATAATATGGTTCACCTAACAATTATTCAGACAACTCCTCTCTGTGACTGAATTTGGAAAGGAAGGTGAAGCCTGAACTGAAAGTTTGAGTCCACTAATTTCTTATTGAAATACTCCCACAGATTTTAGAATGGCTGCTCATGGAGCAGTGTTGTATTCCCCATATTAAATCCCAATCTCAATGAGGAAAAAAGCACAAAATCCATGAAGATATCCAAGATATGTTTCTAGTTTGAAGATCTATATTTCAAGGTAACCTGAAGCACAACTATTCCTCAGCAGCTGGAGGAGTTGCCTTGTCAGTCCCACTGCACACAGACATTCTCACCCTTCCTTGGGAGAATAAAAAGGAACTGTAGTTTGCAGGAAAACTGGAGTGACTGTGAGAGTACTTTATCCACAGTGAGGACATCTGAAAATCTGACAGTAAAACTAAAGCTTTAATGTCCTTTTTTTCTGCTCAAGTAATCCCTTTAGAGCATTTTTTAAGTAACTCAATAAACAAATACATGCATAGACTTTCTAATTGCTTCTACAAGTTCTTCTGATGTCTAATATTGTATTAAACCATGGTAGTAGGATTTCAGTTACTTATGCAAAAATCACATCTGCAATTGATAGAAATATTTATCAGTGTATTCACTAAAATGAAAAAGCATTGGAGCAAGTAATAACATTTAAAGCAAGTAGGAAAGCACAAATGAAAATGAAGCATCTGAATAATTACACAATATGCAGTGCAGAAAAAATGATATCAAAATTCCACTTCTGTTTCAAATCAATAACACTGAAATGTGACAGGAACTTGATGATGGTGTGTAAGTAAAAATTTAATCCAGTCAAAATATCTTTGCAACATACTCATAGACAATCGAATCTTTGCAATTGTTTCTTAATGAAAAGCAATTGGTTTCTGGAAATAATTACCGTATTTTATAGCCACAATCAAAGAACATATGGAACTAGACAAGAGTCTTGTTCCCAAGTTAAACATTTTAATTTACAATGTAAAGAGAAATAGACTATTGTAGTATTTTATAATCGCTTCTTATCAGCTTTAATTTGTGAGTGGATGTGGTGATAAAATCATAAAGGTTATTTGCTAAAAGTTCAGAAAAAAGGGAATTAAATAATGGAAAATAAAGACCAGGGAATAGCCAGTGCACAGCAGGATAATGGTAAAACAGGAAGAATATCTACTGAGAAAAATTCTAAAAGAAAGCTTTTTTGTTCCTAAAACATATTAAAAATGAATGTTGAGTTCCCATCACCTGAAAATCCCTGAGAGAAAATAAGAGGTGTTAAAATGCACTTCTGTGTTGAATGTTTTGTAGTTCCTGAAAAGCATGGAATGTCATCACCTCACACATTATGTCCTAATGTATAAAGCTGTATTTCCTGCTGACATCAGTTGTGACAATTTCTGTAAAGTCATAAAACCCATCATAAATCCCAAGAAAGAGAACTTTGAATTAGTTTGCTACAATCTAAAAATCCTGACTACTTTAGACAAAACTTTATTGTCTTGTTTTTTTCTTTTTTCTTTTTGTTTGTTTGTTAAGTTTTACCATTTTCAGGAAGATATGGAAAGAATAAAAGGAAAATCTTTTCAGAGGCAAAGAATCTTTATCTCAGAAAGCAGTGGCAAGACATTAAAAGCAAAACGAATTTAGGTTAGATGCAGAGATGCAGCATTTAATTTATGTGAGCACACTGAAAATGAGCTTCTCTAGATAATTTAAGAAAGGAAGATTCACATAAGCCGAAGGATAAGTAGGTTTTAAAGATACCATTTGTCTGGTCATAGCTCAGATACAGGCACTGCAACTCACTGCTGAACTCTTGAATGTTTATCTGGGAATTATTTTTTTCTTATTTGGTTTTGTTTGTTTGTTTGTTTGTTTTTTGTTTGGGTTTGGTTTTTTTGGGGGGGGTAGGGGGTGGGATATGGGATTTTTTTTTTTTTTTTTTTGCTAAACCAGATTAAAAATCGTGATTGAAAGCAAGACAATGAGCAAACATCATGAATGCATTTTTTAATACTAACCATGCCCCAAACATTTCCCTGAGAGAAAATAGTAGTGACATGCTATTACTGAGGGTTTCTGAATGTATAGAAGATATGCATAGGAAGCACAGATGCAGGGATCCCTTGCAGATGAGGAAGGGGGTTTTTTATTATTTCTGGTTGGCTTGTCTACTTGATTTTATCTTTAATTTTCTTTCAAAACTCTGCCCTGCATTTATTATTACTTATGCTGTCCTTGTCAAGATGAAACCCACTCAGCTGGGAAAAAAAAAAATCCCAAAAAGAAACCATTCAAAGCACTGTATCTTAGCTTCAAATCCCACTCCAACTCTCATGGCTTAATTTTTTCTTCTTCATGAAGGAATGTCAAAACACATGACTGGTAGAACCTGAGGTGGGATTTTGTCACATAGTGGCTCAGAAGACTGAACTAAACAATTTTATGCAGGAAAACTCTATACCAAAAATTATTTTACAGTGGTAATGCAAGTAATATTGACAGACTAGTGTAACCTGACTGCAACCGCACATCACCTGAAGTGTGACAATTATCCACAAGCATATATTTATTGTTTTATAGCATGGACTAACACTAATATCTGCAATTTATTTCGTTGCAGACAACATTGAATTACTTCATTCTTACTCTGGGCTCAGAATGTTAATTTGAAAATTTACTTTTGACCAGTTGGTGCAAGATAAGTTCCTGGGCATCAAAACTCAATCATATCACTCTTTCCTGAAGGCAACAGCTTCAGAATGAATCTTAAAGGGTCTTCCAGGTGACTCAGCCTGAGCATCTCTGCTATGAAACTGCTGGTTTTGCTGTGGTGTAAGCAAAGCACAAAATGTTCAGGGAGTCCCCTGAAAGCATTGTGTAAAGATCTTTTAAAATGTCTGCTGGCAGAACATTCCTGCTCTTCAAAAAAGCCAAATACAGCAACAGGGTGGCAATATGGTGATTAGTTATACCTTTCTATTTTACAGTAATGATTTATGAAGGGCATTTACTTAACAAGCTCCTTTTGAAGCTTTTGTACATGATTGCAAATGACATGTGTGACGTCCAGCAGTCCTTTCTTTTGCATAATGGTCACAGATTATACTTAGGAAGAGTAACATGGAGGTAAAGTGACAGCTCCAGTCTCTTAATGAGAAGTTTATTAGGAAACTAGGACTGATTATCAGTTGCAAATTAACTATAATATGAGTAATCAGCAGAGACGTCACATTGGTGCAAGAAAAATGATAAACAGAAGAATGTTCATCCTTATGCTAATCAAAAAGTACCTACAGCTCATTACAGAATGCCATTTCTAAGTACCTGGGGGCACAGGTTTTGGGAAATATGTTTTTGGAAATTGTATTTGGTGAGATCGCTGTATTTACATTTAGATTGTAGACCATGTAGAGATTTGTGTACCAAAAGATAAGGAAGAATTGGAACATGAGATTCCATGTCAAAGGAAGGTGGCTTTTTTTTAAAAATGGAGATTGAAGATCTCTATGATAAAGCTAGAATTGCAATATATAAAGGATTGATTATATTTTTGGACCTCTAGACTAGACTGTGGTTTTGAAGAAGTGGGGGGGAAAATTGCATGAATTCCAAAACATTATTTTTCCAATGTCATAAGGCAGTTGTAAAATGGATGCAAAATTCAAGCCACAGTAATCAGTCTCATCATTTGTTCTGAAAAGGATTATAATTTTATTTTTAAGTATTAAGTAGTATGAATAGTTTCTACAAAGTGCACACTGGGGTTCAAGCCTCAAATCTGAAAGGAAAAGGCTAGTCTAGGAAGTGAAGAGCTTAGAAATTTGTATCATCCAAAACACAGCAATAGATATTAACAAAATAACAACATAGATATTGTTATCTGGATGGCAATGTGCCATCAGTAGGCATTTTGGAAGTCATTTTGTTTTGTTTTCATTGGTCCTCAAGTGCACTTTGTTCTACCACAATTTCATTCCTTTGACTCCAGTCCCCCAGTTCGTCTCCTGCCGTATAATATCCTGATTTCCTTTTTCTCTGGCACTGCCCACATCATCTGAAAACACCAGTGATACCCCTTGATCCTTTTCTATCCTTTTACAAGGTTCATTACTAAAAAAAGGAGCTCAAACTTTCCTCTCCTGGAGAAACTTTGACTATTTAATGCAGTCCTTTACCATCACCTGTCCCAGATTTTACTCATGATAACAGTGTTCTCCTGAACAAAACTGCTTGGCTAACAAATTTTCCTGTGACACAACCAATAAGTTGGCATTTTGTTTAAGGCTTTTGTTTTTGTTTTTGCCTGGAGGGGAGGATTGGTTTTTTTTAAGTTGGCTTATTTTGGATCATTTTTATTTAGTTACTAATGTATTTAAGATAACAGAATAGTATGGCACAATTTATCTTTGGTAAAACTCTTCTCATCGTATCCCATTTTTTGTCTGCAGGCATGTCTTCATCAATCTTTCCCTCAGTGTTTGTTCCGAAGGCAAAATAAGTGACTGGATCCTGTGTTTTGTAATAGATTTTTTTTCAGTTAGATTTTTTCTATACATAAAATTATTGTGTTATTTGGAAACACTTTTCACTTCATATGTTTCTCAGTTTGATAGGGAATAATTTACTGTGTCTCCAGTATCCTTATACCAGCATTTTTGTGCCAACCATCCAAAATCAAATAACAGATATCCTGAGTATTTTGGTAAGCTTAATATCACTAAATCACCTCAATATTTTTTTGAGAGAGCTGAGCTCTGAAGACATGTTTCTGCATTGACCTATTTCAAATGTCATAATTATTTCAAGTCCTGCCTAGGATTTCCATTGTTATCTTTGTTAAAAGGAAATGAACTTTTCTTCTTAAATGACAGCTGTTTGTTCACACAGAAATATCAAAATAATATTTTTTCCCCATTGAGGCCAGATGCTTCTGTAAGACACTTAAAAAATAAATTTTTAATCCATAAAACAATTTGTCCATGCATATTTCATCCCACTCTAGCCCCAAATCTGCTCATTTCAATCAGTGTTCATCTGTATGATGCTTAATAGTATTCAACAGACCCAATATGTGACTTGTATGTGGGACAGATCATTCTTAAAAAATAGATGTGAGAGTCTCCAGTGCATGGAGATCTGATAGGCAGAAAAACATGCAGCTAGCCCTAGGCACTGAAACCAGCTAGAAACATGAAATATTTACTATTTCTAGTTCTATGATGTCTAAATAAAGTAGCTGCATCTTAATTGTTGCAAGGTTTTCATTACATGACTCTCTTTTGCATGAGGAATCAATTTCTTCTCAGCTACACTGACAGTTCTGTGTCAGCGACTCACATTCCCACATTTGGTGAATCAAAAGAGATCATGAATAGCTGCCTTGATCCAGAGGTCTCAGGAAAGCAAGAAGACAGAAGAGGGAAGCTGGGGCACATAACCCACAGGGAGCTTGCAGACAGTGGACAAAGCTGTGAGCCATGGGGCATCCGAAAGGGCCAAAGGAGCAAGGAGATAACAAAACTGGGAATATTGCAGAAGGAATAACTCAGCCAAAACATTGAGAAATTTAAATATATGTTTCAATAAAAAAAATAGCAGTTTACAAATTGTAATACCAAATTTATGGGGATAAAATGGTTTAACACCATGTAGAGATTTGTGTATCAAACAGGAGGAATTGGAACTTGGGATCCCTTTTAAGGCCTTTGAAGAGATACTATTTTCATTGTACATAAACAAGGCACTGGTACAAGCTCCTGTATGCAGAAGGGAGAGAAACCTTGAATTCTTATTCTGTCTGATACCCATCCTATCAGAGACTGGTCCAAGCTCAGAGGAGATCCTTTGTGCTCTCCCTCATCCTATGAACATTTCTGAAAGTCAAAGTGCAAATTCAACTCAAAGAGCAAAGTCAACACAACAGCACTAATGTTAGAAGCCAAGGTGTCCTCTATGTCAGTCAGGGAAAAACACAGTACCATTTTAACTGGTGGCTCTATGAAGAAAAGAAAATTCATTTGACACAGATGCTGATGCCACACCAGGAAGAACTATTAATGTTTTTATCAAATTCCTTCTAAGCCTTCTAGTATTTTTGCAAACTGACATAATGTGGATGGCCTGCCACAAGAAAACAGACTTGGCCGATTCAGTGATCTTAATGAGATGTCAAAGGGTTAATAAGAAAATTAATTTATCCTTTTAAGCACAAGAAGTAATTAAAGTCTAAGGGAAATCTGTATCATAATTGAAAATGAGTAACGAGCAACTGGGATGTGGAGGAAAAATGAGTTTGGTAATTAAGACAGGAAGTTCAGTATAACAAGAAGAAATAATGTATTTGTCACCTATGGCACAATTGTATCATGCTGATATCAAGTGGGAAAGCTTAAGCTGAAGCAGAACAATAGAGGTGGTGAATGAGGAGGTATTAGATAGTGACACTGCATCCTCAGCTAGGGAAACTACTTCAGGGACCAAGAGTAGGTAGGCTTCTGATAGCATCAGGACTTTCAAATTAATGAAACTGGAATGTATTAAAAGGGATTAAATAATAATTGTATTAGAATTTATATTAAAGATCCTGAAATTATTAGTTCTTTGAACTTAAAAAAGGGTTCCTGAATTGCTCACCAGGAACACCTCAGCCAATTTAATAGGGTGGGCCAAAGTTGTCCCTGATATCTTTGCCTCAAAGTCAATAGAGACCCCAGTGGTGAATCTGTCTTATTACTTCCAGTGTTTCTTATCTGAATTTTTACTCTGGAAATCCTGAAGCACTGTAAAAATGTCATAACTCTAGAGGCATCTATGAGGTTATGGACATTCAGAAGGTACTACAATCTTTTGTATCCTTTGTTTTCCATGGAAATTGATGCAAATGATGCCTAGGTGTAATAGAGACATGAAAGAAATTAATAGGACTGAATTCCAAAGACATTTTTTGTGTTCAAACACCCAATATAATTTACTTTGTTTCTTAGAAAGGTATACTTACATCTTATACAACAAACCTAGGATTAGACCTGCAAGCACTCCTTTACAGGCAAGGTATTGTTAAAAGAATAAAAATACAGAAGCATATATAAAAGCCAAGAGGATGTTGCCAGCCAGAATATGCCAGTCATATTCTTGCAAATATGAGAGCTGTTGTCCTTTTAGAAATGAGCAAATGAATGGTAGGTAGCACTGAAGATGAACACTGTGATGAAGTGTTTGCATATCTTCAACTCCATTCTCCAGGCTTTTTGTTTATATCTACACAACCTACAGATTAAGTAACCACATTTTTCAGAGACTTTGAAAAAACAGTTCAAACACAAGTCCTGATGTAAAACTTCAAATTTTAAGCCAGATTTAATTATCTATAAAAGTAGAGAACTTTATTTAACCACTTGATCACTTCAGAGCGTCTTCCCCTCTATGAAATGTACTACTGCTGCTTTTCAAATCTGCACATGCTCTGGATACACATCTTGTGCCCTATGCTGCTCTGCTCAAGAACTCATAGCTGAATTGCCCCCAAGTTTACTCATGACATGTATTTTGGCTGGGAAGAACAAACATCACCTTTCCTAAGAGCTGAGGGGTGATTTAGTCTTCTTGACTTTTCTCTGCCCTTATTCTGAGGACAGAGAGTCCCTCAGGAGATGCCTGTTCTGCCTTTCAAACATAAACAAGAATAGCAAAATAAGAAATGGACAGCAGCTTCTGTGTTTGGGAGCTAGCAGGGCCACCTACATTAAATACTTCATGTTTCTAAGGAAAACAAGGGCAGCCTTGCCATTTACACTGACACTCAGAGAGCATCCAGAGTCATCTTTCACAAGCAGGGACAGCAGGCCAGATGCACTGCTGCTGAAGAACAAAGTGCAGGTACATGAGGAAAAAAGTCTTTGTAAGGATATTGTATTTGGCAGAGTTTTTGCTGAGGATAAAAGCTTCTTTTCTTCACAGCTTAATTCCATTAAAATTCTTTATTGGGATTATCCAAAGAATTTCCTATTCATTTCTCAATCAGCTGTCTCTGAAACCAAGAACCAGCATCTCTCAGTTTTGTCTCTTGACTTATCCATATGGTACTGTGTTCTGTTGATTGTGATGAGGATATTTCTGAACCAGAAAAGGCAGACTTGATACAACAGCAAACATTTAGAATGTGTTACTGCCCCTTGTATTGTCACAGAGTAGCTCAATCATTGATGCTTGGCTTTGTTATCCCCTTTCCTGGCCTTAGGTCTAAAGCACCTTCTTGCCAAAGACATTCCAGTCACACAGATCCCTGTGGTGTTTAGAACACTCTAAATCATGCTGAATTGAATTATTCAGATGGAAAACAAACAACAAACAAACCAACAACAACAACAACAAAAAAAAAAAAAAAAAAAACCCAAAGAGGAACTGGGATGGTCCTTAAGGGGAAATAAAAGGAAATCTAAAGCAAAAGATGTTCTTTATCACAGAAGGTAAAAACCCTGTATATTCTTGGGGAACTCAAGTCCTAACGTAGCCCAAATAATCACTTATTTGACTACAGGAAAGAAAAGTAAAAATATATGTGATTAATGCCTCTAGCATTGTCAGTGTGAAATTCATGGTTTGCTGACTACCTAAATTGCCTGGCACACTGCTAACCCTGATCTTAGCTTTATCTAGGCAAGCACTTGTCATTAAAGGGGCAATTAATCTACTATTCTAATTTCAAATGAGATAATGACAGAAGGAAAAATGAGATGTGTCATTTAAATGCTTTCACATTCTAAACCAAGCAAGTGCCATGATTTTGTAATAACATCAACAGAAAAACTCTTAGCAGGAAAATATTCATATTAAAATAAAGGGTCTGTCTTAAATGTTACACACAGACTAGACTAGCCTGTAAAATAACAGACAACCTACGCATTGCTTTAATCATCAAAATGGAGAAAATTATGTCGAAACAGAAAATATTGTCAGGTTTGCACAGAAACACTGTTTTCTTAATTGCAAAACGTCTCTGGACTTAAAGCTTGCAGTTACTAACTCCAGCCTTATTGGGGAAATCTTTGCAGTTCATTTATTACTGATTAGGATGGGCTGAGAATACACTATACCCCAGAAAGAAAATTCTTGACAGTTTTTTCCAATTTTATAGTTTTTGTAACATTATCAGGAAGCAATAGTGCTCAAATACAGTCATGGCTAAGTGAAGATGAGGAAATCTGACTTCCATGTCTCATCCTAAAGGCACTCAGACAGAGCAAGGAAATGATTTATGATAAACAATATTTTTTATTGGTTAAAGCAAAAGTCATATAGCAAAATATTAGCAAAAGCAAGCACACTCCTTTGAAAAAATTTAGTTTTGTGATATAAGTACCATGACATTTCAGTGGGTGGAATTTAATACTATTCCTAATAAAGGAAATAAAGAAAATAAAGAAAATAAAGAATGTATATTTAGTAAAAGAAAGAAAATTCTAGTCTTTCTGTAGTGATAAATTTACAACTTCAGTGACCACAGCAAATTACATATTTAAAACAACTTAGAAAGACATCACTATGATATCTTAGTGTGGCCCAATGATCCAGCTCCTCCTTGGGCCACTGTGAACAGCCACAGAGCAACAACTGCTGAGAAACCACCTGAGATCCTCATCTCCTCAGGTCTGTGATTTTAATTCCTGTTGCTCCCCAGTTTGTTCACAGTTTGCCACAGCCACAGAGGCTACTTCAGCAAACTTGGACTGCATCCTGGTTACGTTTTCCTACCATGCCACTTACAATCTTATAAATTAAATTTAGAAAGCATACTTTCAATAAAACAACTCTCATCTTTTTTTGCATTATCTTGAAATTCACATGGAAATGAGGAAAACTAATTTAAATCTTTAGATACATCCATGCATTTTTAAGATTGTTTCAGGAGAGGAGGTGAGGAGATGGCTGCTTTTATCTGGACAGAGGTGGGCAGGATGAGACGTTATCCATGCAAGGTTGTAAGTGCAGAGGTTTTTATTCTGCTGAGAGGAAACACTGAACATCCTACAACAACCTGATTTTGAGCTCAAAAACTACTTCAACAAGCCACAAAAGCTCTGTTTTGGAGAGAAGACAGACCCTATACCAAGAACCTCATTAACACAGAGGTTGTAACACCTGAGCCCTTAAAAAAGACAAACCACTGCCAGAACCACTGTGCTCTGGGTTATGGTTGGAGTTTGCTGGTGGTGATGCAGGCAGGATGTTTGTGTGTGTGAGAAAGGCAGGAAGTCTGTGCATGGTGTTGTCATGCATTAACTGAAAGAACACAAAAAAATTGTCTACAAGCTAAAAAAAAAAAAAATAGATGTGGGAGAGAATTTGAAAAGGAGGACAGAAGAGTTCTGCAGATTTGCTCTTAAACCCAATAAATTGCCATGGAAAATCCAATGGGACTTATGTCCTTTACCCTCTTTGCTCTTTTGAATTTCCTATCCTAGGAAAAAAGGTTCCTGCCCGAGATACCCTTAGGAATAATAATTATAAACACAAATATAGATTTAATTTCATATCTTAAAAAATGCCTAGCTAAAGCAAATCCTCCTTTTCAAGTAGATTAACACATTGATTTCATACTCTGCCTTAAAGGAAAGATAAATTAATCCTTCTGTAGGACATTTTATTTGGCAAATCCTCACTTGATTTTATTTTGTTTCCTGAACAAAATGAGTTGTGTGTATAAACTACTCTCAATTTTATTTGTTGTTTATCTAAAAGTAAGTCCCTGAAACTTTTTTGTTTAGTAAATGATCAATTTTACTATCCAAGCCATTGATGGCATCTGAAAAATGGAACTGTGAGGAGTGATATACAAATGAAGATGAAGAAATGCTGAGACAGAGAGGCCTCATCACACTGGCAACCTTGTTATTGCTACTCACTCAGAATTATTTTTGCCCTGCAAAATTATTTTTTGAACAGTGTATATGTATAATGTATATATATGCACATAAATCCATACCCATGTATGTAGATATATACACAGAGACACACATTATGTGGGGAATATGTATTATGTTCAAATATACATTTCCTAATGGAAATCCTTTCCTACCATTAGAACAGAAATTGATATTGCTTTAGCTGGAGTTTTCCTTGTAAGAAAATAATATATTGCATGAATTTTATTTTATGTTTTTCGAGGCTGCCTTCACTACCAGCTCTCCTTTTGCTACCTGAGAGGAAAAAATAATGTCTGAGAGGAAACCACAAATAACAAGTGTAAAACCTGTATTTTCTTCTAGAGAATGGGTAAAAGTGACTGTAAATAAAAGAACAATGTATATACTTAGATATATAGCAGTACTTATTCTCACAATGTGATCTTCCCAAATTTATTATTTCTGCAAGATAATATGACAGGAGGAAGCCAGCTAGAAATAGATAATGGACTATCTTCAAAGAGGAACCTTTTATTCCTCATAACAGTAGATGATAAATGGTTCCAATGTCAGTGCTTACCATTTCTTCTTTTTTCTCTTTGCAGCATCTCAAATTAGAGGCTAATGGCCCCCTAGGATAAGATATCTTGACATGGCTTCTTTCCATCTCCAGTGCCTGAAGCCATCCAACACCCATCACCAATATGAAATGGGGAAGGATGTAAATATTTTGCCCCTTGACAAGGGTTGTAATTTTCTTTTTAGATTATTAAAGAGAAAGTACTTTTATAATTATTTTTTTCTCAGAAATATTTGTTTGTTTTGGACTCTCGCTTACAAGAGTATTTCCTTGCTTGCTCTGAAGCTACTCTACTGAACCTCAGAAAATGGGAACGTGCAAAGAGCCCATATAAGTCTTGCCTGAAGATGATGATCCTCAGGGTTGTAGCAACCTATGTTTTACTTTCAAGTGAAAATAAACAAGTGAACAACTCTCATCCTGAATTTTCACTTGAAATTAGTAATTAACATGTCATTCTAGGGTTATTCTACCTTTTGGGGAATTATTAACCATGAGCAGAACCTCTTTGCAGTGAAGAAAAGGAAGGCATCTACTTGAAAGTCATTATTAAGGTTCACTCACTCTTCAAAGTCTGAGCTGTCTCTGATGATTCAGATAAATAGGGAAAATGTGCTGTTGAGAGTAAAACTGTGTTTCATTGCAGAACTCAATTGCTGTGTATCTCCAGGCAAATGTGTCTGCAGGCAAATGTATTTGCATTTTTTCCTCTGTTCCCACTGCTAGATGGGAGCAGGTTTTGCTTGCTTTGTAGAATTTTTGCACAGACAAAATTTGTGACTTTGATGTTCATGATGTCATATTCTGATGCTGCATTTTTTAGGGGCACAAATAAACAGAGACAAAGTATGTAGCAGATTTTTTTCCCTAGTGATGTTTAAACATTCTTAATTTTTTAGCTTTATAGATTTTTAATATATAATTGTATTTAGTTTCTTGTAATTTTTTCCTTTCTCACATTTTAGAATAACAAGCCAACTCTTTCTAAAAATGTTCTCAAAATTCTGTTCAGTCTTATTCTTAAGAAGAGAATTTCTGACAAGGACATTTTGTTTTCCACCAGTACTGAAGAGACATAACAAAAAATATGGCAAGGAAGCTCCTGTACCAGCTCCAAGATATTGACCAAGAGATTGATTGATTGATGGGTTGGTTACTGGGGCAACTGATCTCCTATTGGATGTACCTGCTAGATAAACTAATTAATTAACCTTTTTAAAATTTGTAAAAATCCTGTATCATACATGCACATATTGCCATATTCGTGCACCTGAAACCTTTCATGATAAAATTACTTTTTATCTCACCACTCTTAGTATTGTTCAGAAAGTTTTGTCTTTTGATTCCAGTCAACACTAGGGTTAAGTTTTAATAACAAATTCTATTAGAAAATTAAACAGGTGAATATTGCAGTGCAAGTGAACAGGGGACAAAGAAAGAAAGAGCGAACAGTTATACTTTGTTTCTCTGGGATCTGCTGAGTGGTTGAAACTTTACTCAAAAGGAAGATAATCTGGCATTGTAGTAAATCTGAAATCATACATTCTTAGACTTCAGGCTTATTAGAAATAAATGATTCATTAGAAATCTATTTCCATAGCTCTAACTATGAGGATACTGCTTTGGGTTACATGTGGGGCAGTTTTGGATTGGTAGGTGGCACCCTATTAAAGAGCACTTAAAGAAAATAAACACAATCTTTCTCTAAACCCAAAGCATTTTTTGTACAGCACCTCCTATAAATCTCAGGAACTTTCAATTGACTAATAGATCACTTTTGATAGAAAAGGATTGTTTTCCTGTAGTTGACACTACATTTGCAAAGCAAACTGTGCTCAGATTCCTGGAAAATGAAGAGCTGGACTGCAAGAAAGGGTCAACAAAAGCATCACCTACCAATCACTGAATAGAAGTTCACTAAATAATTAAATATTTAAAAAACCCTAAAACTTAGAAACATGTGAGTCAATTTGTGTTTCCCATATTGCCTGAGAGCAGTGTTTTTCCTTCTGTGGATGGTTCATCTCCATGGAAATCTGTAATTCTGCACTGCACAATATTGATCACAGATGACTACTATCTTCCAGGCCAGGACCACTATGCACTATGATATGGCATCTGCTGCTTTTGTTCCCAAAATAAAATGTGAGGCTTTTTCATAACAGGAATTGTTTCTGTCTGAAGTTCTATAGAGAGATAGTCAGTCTGGATTTTTAGTTTAATTATACCCTCCTAAGCAGATATGATATTTTGAATGGAAATAAAAAAATCATTCCCACAAACTTCATGTGCTACTAGAAATTGGCTTTCTTGATCTCTACTTTCAAGTGATTTCCTCTTTGGGAAAAATTTGGTGTATTTCTTTCTTATTCTCTGAACAAATTTTAAAAAATTCTCCCTGATCAGCTACAAGAAGTTTGTCAAAAGGTTCACAGAATGGTTTGTGTTGGAAAGGGCTTTAAAGATCATCTACTTCCAACCACTTCCACTAGACCAAGTTACTGAAAGCCCCATCCAGCCTGGCCTTAAACACTTGCGGGGATGGGGTATCCACAAATTCTCTGGGCAACGTGTTCCAGTGCCTCACCACTTGTCATGTAGCTGTTGATTATGGTGAAGATTTTAATGAAATCTGTCCTTTATGAAACACACCATTGGAAATAAACCAACCACATCTCTTATAGAAGTATTCATCTCTCTTTAACTTCAACCATAAGACCATCAGCAAAGGCAAACACATTTTATCCTTTGAGATGGGAGCCATAGTAAGGACATAATTCTCTGTAAATTTGATGCCATGTGGCAGGTAGACTAGTGAATTATAAGCTTCAAAGGGTCCAGTGTTGCAACCATGCCTAAAGCTCTGTACACACAGGTTGAAGCTCTAACTATAAACAATGTTACAAACATGTAAATCAGGCCTATTCCAATCTATAATTCACCTTTTAAAACATGTGCAGTCTCTTATTTTTTAATGTAAACACTCTAGTAAATTATACAGATTCCAAAATTTTTAAAATATATGTTTCTCAAGTTATGGTGGTAATGAAGAGGTTTGTTTGTTTGTTTGTTTGTTTAGAGTTTTTCCATTACAAAGAATAAGAATTTCCCAAGATTTTTTTTTTTTTGGTTCTTTTTCTCTTTGGTCTCCTTACCAAGCCACTTGAGAACAGAACATTCAATGGAACAGCAAGGAAATTTTGCTCCAGAGAAGTTGGAGCGTTTTTTAAATCAGTGAATAGTAACAAAGACGTCTGTGACTGTCTTTTCTACTGGGAGTATCAGCTTCTGTGTTTACACTTGCTCCCAGGAACTGCAGCTTGGTGATGTGTGCTGCTCAGAAACAGACACAGTCTGTTGTTTTTATTGATGGCACTTGAATACTTTTTCACTTCCATATGGCCAAAACACATCACAGATTTCCAGATCCTGCTGTGTGCACTAGGTTGTAGACCTAGCTCTGATATTGTTCTCCTCGTGTCTAAAGCAACTCAAGCACATTCTCCACATGAATCACGCTGTCCGTGTTGCTTGGCTGAGTTGGAGTGTGACACAGTATATATATCAAATGCAATTTAGATGGTGTGTTTTGATATGTCGTTGGCACTGCAGCTAAGAACAATAGAATTTCCATAACAGGACAGAAGCAATGGTCCATCCAGTCCAGCACCCTGCCTGAGGCAATGGTTGCACGCTTCAGAGGAAAGCATGAGGCCTTGGCATGCACACAGAATTCAACCATGGAAGGAAATTGCTTTTTGATTCTGTCTGTTGCTCAACTAACGCTACAAAGCATGAGCGTTACTTGTCCCTGTAATTGTTATCCTAGTCAGTGGAACTATGCCTGATAGTCTAATTTATAAGTGTCTGATTTTTTTATTTTTTTTTTTAATGTGTCACGCTAAGTTTTGAGGGTTACTGTGAACATGTATGCAGTGTTGCTGAAAGGAAGACTAACATTTTCTTTCTACTTATTTATTTTTAAATGATAAAATATCTATCAGCAGGTGGTGTTTTTGCAGAGACCTATTACACTTCCATGTAACCCAACATATGGTCAATTAATTCTTTAAAATATGGTTTATTGTCAGGTGTAATCAGTCCCTTTGGTTTAATGAAGGCAATACCAGAAGAGTTTACTCCCCTTATTAATTATGGCTAATTTATAGATTTTTATTTCTTAGTTTCAGCTGTTATTTGTGTTCAGTTCCCATGAATTATCAAGTGTTACTAGCAAAAATGTGAAGTTACGGATGTCATGTGGCAGTTATTTTCCCATCTCAAAGTGAGTGAATTGAAAATATGTGTTCAACAGACTAACTAGATTATGTCAATATTTTGCTG
Source organism: Sterrhoptilus dennistouni (assembly GCA_013397095.1). Taxonomy (NCBI): domain Eukaryota; kingdom Metazoa; phylum Chordata; class Aves; order Passeriformes; family Zosteropidae; genus Sterrhoptilus; species Sterrhoptilus dennistouni. The sequence continues at coordinate 1,640,195 of VWZU01005070.1, read as the reverse complement.
CACAAATTGTTAGAAGTCTAAACAGAATAGAACTCTAACAGAACTCTTAACAGAAAGACCTATTCATCAACATGTTCTTTCTAACCCATTCCTGTTCTGGAGAAATTAAAAATCATAGAAGAGCATTATCATAGCTACAATAATCTATAGGTTGTACCTATTTTCATCTGTTTGTTCTCTTCCTCTATGAGAGGCTGACTCCTCATCTTGTCCTTCTCCTACAGTCAGCACAAGGAAATGTCTTCTCCTTCCTCCCCTGTTCACTTAGTGATCAAAAGTCACCAGTGGATTGATTTGAAATGAGCACTTGAAATAAAAATGTCATTCCCTTCTGCTGATACCACCATGTAACAACTTTGTGGAGAGATATGGGGCAGGTTAATACCTTCTGCAACCTCCTGAGCAGAGCATATGTGAGTGTACTGTGTCCTGGGGGTCACTTTTCTTTCAAGAAAAACATTTGCTTAAAATGTTTTTCAAGAAAAACATTTGATTAAAATCCAACTATTGGGCTACAACATAAATTATAAATCCAAAGTACTTGCAATCAATCCTCTTTGTATTTAAAAGAGACATGTAGCTACCAAAATATTTTTCTTCATCAAGTTGAAAGATTGGAAAGAAAATAAAATTATTTACTAACCAAAATTTATGCCAGCATTTATATAGATACAGATTAACAAAATGGAGACATGTAAAAACTAGTGTTAAAATAACAGCCAATCTGCCTTAATTCATTCAACTCAAAACTACGAAAATAATTATTATCAAATTCCCTAAGCATTTAGAATTCATGGTTTTCTATATGGTCTAGTGTCTAGTAGCAACAATGTTTACATGAATAGAAGAATCAGAGTAATTAAGCTGTGTGAAAAACTAAGTTTAAAGGATAGACGCAAAATACTTGACTTTCATAATCTGCAGTAATGGATGCCAGATTGAGTTTTTTCTTTTTTTTCTGTCAGTGTCTGGATCAAACTGAATTTCTACCAAGACTTCACATGTCACAGGCTCTCATCAAATGCTGATTTTTTGTCGTATTTAATAGATAATTTATCAGAATAGAACTGGTGGGAGAGACAAATGATTTGTAGATCGAGTTTGGCCAAGTGTAGGGTAGACATAACTTGCTGTGTCACTGTGTCTAAAGGGATCTCGTTACATGGGAGATGCTACACAAAACTTATGTTAAACTGAGCACCTCACAAGAAAAAGATGCTTTGTACTATCTAAATAAACAAAAAGTATTTTTATTTTTTTGTAAAATGTCTTATATCTGTAATAACTTTCATTTAGTTCCTTCTTCCCTTCTCTCCACAAACTACCAAAGTAAGATATGTATTTCACTTGATCCTTTAGACATACACAGGCATCCCGCAAAAACCATATTCAGTTTCACTTACAGCCATTTTTAGGCATAACAAAAGCTTTGTACTCCTATGAAGTTTAGGAGAAAAATGTACTCTTTCTAATCTTTTTTTTATTATCCCTTTCCTTCCTCTAGTAAATATTGAAGCTCTTAGATAATCACTTCAAATGTAGTGTCCCTCCCATGTAATGCTGTATTTTCTAAAATCTTTACATTGTAGAGTGGATACATGAGTTATGACATTAGAATACTAGGAAAATACCATTAAAGAAAGTACCACACCTCATTTTATGCTATTATCACAAGTGAGGAGGAGCTAAAAACACTGTAGTAAAATTTTTTATTATGTTCCTCATAAGATCTGTACATTTTTGATTACATATTTGCTGGAAAGGCAGAAGTTTATATGGATGTGTATGATGGTTTCAAAGAGAAAAGTACAATAATTTTTTTGATTAATTTTATTCTCATGAAGGGTTATCACTGATCTGAATTTCAGTTTAAACTTCAGTCTTCTGATATTTACAGAGATGCTGATAATAGACTGTTATTCCCCAGGGTATCACTCTGATTAAATTGCACATATATTACTTTTTTGTTAGCCTACCCAGCGTAACATTTTTATTATGACAAAAATCTTTGTATAGCTGAAGTTAGGTGGTCCCCTGGCTTCAGGTGATTTTAATACTCCCTTGTTTATGATGTAAAAATAATGTAACCATCAGAGGTTTATTAAAATTTTGTTACTGACCCCATCCCCTTAAACCATAAGGAATATCTGTTTTCACAGGCAGGATTTCTGAGCTGGCATTTTTTATTGCTGCTTTGTGGTATCAAATTTGACTTATGACTTAACATTGAGGGTTTAATGGGATATTTATGGAAGGATCAAGCCTTCACATTACTGTTACAATGACCGAGTTCTGCTGTTAACAGCTTTCAGACGGTGAAATGTGGCTGTTTCAGTGCAATGTTGACAAAGGGAGCTTCCAGTGAAGCTCATCTAATCTTTACAGAAGCTCTGAAGTTGTCAGCATTCAAGTGCCGTAGCTCCTTGGATGTTCCATTTTCCCTCTGAGCAGAAATGCTGAAGCTGACCCTCACCACTGCCTTCCTCCACAGATATTTTATAACCATAGTTAATTTCAATAAGTGTTAGCAGTCATTGTCCACCTCCTTCATCTCCCGCCTTCCTCCCTCAACAGAAGGTAAAAATTCTGACCACTGCTGGGATTGAGATTGCATCTCACCAAATCACCTTCCTCATCCTCTCTTCTCCTTCCATTTGGAAGAGTTTGAGTCCACAACCAGTTTTGAAAAAGAAAAAAAAAAAAAA
>VWZU01005070.1:1623489-1637440 GCA_013397095.1 Sterrhoptilus dennistouni | reverse complement strand
AAAAATGTATGTTCTGTGCAACCATGGCAAAAGAGACTCAGCTTTCAATGATCAAACTCTCTCCATGATATTCAGTGACAATGATCTAGAATCACAATAATCTTTAATGATTTTCTTTATTTCAGCGTGGCTAGATTTTTCCATACAGTATTTTAAAACATGGCAAGAAAAATTCTGTCTTTTATGGGTCAAGAAGAGAGGACTTATTTAAAATTATCCTATTAGCTTTCACAATCATGCTTTGCTTCCTGGATAACAGATATATTTCATAAACAGGTCCTACTGCACCACAAACTCTGCTCACTCTGGACTAGTAAATATCTTAATTTATTCTGTCATAAAAGATACTTTATTGGTTTAAGGAAAAGTATTAAGGTATTAGAAAAAAAGTTATTTTGCCTATTTTTAAATGTAAGGTTCTGCCACATTTGAAACAGAAGCATCTCAGTGCTTCTTTGGTTTTGTCCTTTGTTGGATTCACCCACACTGCCAGATTCAGTCAGCTGATCTCACTCTTAATTTTCTACATTATTGAAAATGGAAAGTTACTTTAATCTTCAAGTTTAAATCAAAACTATTTTTAGTATAAATTGTATGCACAAAATTTTTTGATCTTCCATGACATCTTTTCATGGAGCATTAACATAAGAAAGCAGAATAAAAGCAGCTAGAAGAGAATGGTTCGGAATTTCTTTGCTGGAGAATTTAAAACGAGGCAGCTATAGATCCCAAAGACATGAGAGTGTCATTTACTTTCACAGTTATTGAAATGACTTTGGATAAGAAGAGAGAAGAGAGGAACAGATTATCAGTCTTTCCAAAGGTGGACTGCAGGCAGGTTCCATATTTTGTACTTCTGCAATGACATTTATGTTTGCTACCATCTTTCTCCTGACTACTGTAACAGACATAGTAACAAATCTTTTATTTCTAAGTGGCCTACAGCAGAAAAAATATCCCATGTTTATGTTCTAAGTGCAGAAAGTTTCTCAGGAGTTCTGTTCAGTTGTATAGTTTAAAAATGCTAATACAACTTCCTCAGTTTAGCAGGGCCAGTGGCAGAGCTATGATAAATAGGGAATCAATAAACAAGTTTGATTTGGTTTCAGACCTTTAGAACAATATTTAGAAGACCTTTAGGACAATGTTTCTGCTTCAAGTGTCAGGATTTTTTTCATTTTTATTCATGGAGCGTATCTCAGGTTAGTTTCTTGAAAAGTACATCCACAATCAAAATGTGATTTTCCTGTCATTATGTATTGTATTGAACATGTTTTAAAATGCCTCAGTACTGCACAAGGTCTTAGTTTTATAATCAAGTGACCTTCAGGGAACCAATATACAAACAATGGATGTGTGGCAAGACAGGCATTTAAGATAGCCAATGAATATTATACTTGAGAAATGGTTATCATAGCAGAATGATAAACTGTGTATTTTATTGGTTTATTATGCACATATAGCTATGATTACACTTTCGTGTACAGCAAGTCTTATAAATATGCTAAAATGAATATGCTATTTAAATGAATAAATACATATTTTGCAATTGCAAGCTAGCCTATTACTAGATACAGTTTATAAATACCATGAGTATGTGAGCTTGGTTTTAAAGGGAAAGTCATGCCATAAAGTTCCATAGAACTTTGTTCTTTCCTAATTTCAGATCCTAGTCTTTGCTGCCCATTTCATGTTTTACTGATCCACTTTCTATAATGAGTAAACCTTGGGGTCATCTGAAGGTTAAACCTCACATCTCTAATATTATAATAAACAAGTAAAACGCTTTGCAATATATTCTTCTGACTCCTGTATCTCTGTATTGAGGGTTAACATACTGTGTTAAAGTGCAGGCTTTTCACGTCATTGGGGTAAGGTAAATAAACTTCATTAAATGTTTCTGTTGAGTTTCTTATTTGTACATTCCAGAAATTCAGGAATATAATCAAGTCATTGCTGTACATCCAGGCAAGCTACTTTCAAAACAGTTTTCTAGGCAGTAAGTGGAATGAAAATAACACAATTTCTTTACTTGAAATAGCCAAATATTCACAGGGGAAGGAGAAAAGGACTTTTCTATGGCTCCAGCACAAGCAAGAACCTCTTTGTAGGCAGAATTTCCTCTTCCTCTGTAAAATATCTTGTGTGCATGCAGTTAGTTTAAACACCTCAGAATCTTATTGGCGAACATCTGAGGGGGACAGATGATGATAAGAAGGCAAGTAGGGATATTTCAGGGAGTTGGCAGGGAAATAGAGTAGTTTTGATAAACTCTGGCATTTCTGACAGTATAGAATTCTTGTGCCTGATGCCAGCCCTTCACTCTCTGCCATTCAAAACCCTGCTGGGTGCATAGTGCAGATAAGTTTACTTCTGTGCAGAGGGAAAAATATTAAATGAATGTAAAGAAAACATTCTGCATGGAAGAGAGATTTCATGCTTTTCCCAATTAAGCCACTCAGTAAAACCAATGTAGAAATGGCCAAGTTTTATTTTTTTTTTTAAGAAGCCCCATAAAATAGGATCTCTGCTAGTTTGGACTTACAGGAGCTTCATCATCCTAGGACTCTGGGTTCCACACAACATAACCTGCTGTGTTAATGCAAACTGAAATCAATGGCATTTTAATTTAATGTGACAGATTGCAACTTATGATGGCTAAGGAATGGACAAACTGCCATTTGTGACGCTTCTGTGAGGGGATGGCAACCTCTGGCCTAAGTACAGAATGGACAGGTGAAGACAATTGCTGTCATTGCCCATCACAGGGAAATCCAAGAAGGACCATCAGTTTGAACCTCTACAGTGAATGAAAAAATAATATACTTGACCTAGACTACAGTGAACTTTCTTAGAATTTTGTTGAACCTAGAACATTTTATAAGAAAAGGAAAGCACAGATCCCATGATGCCTCCTGTACTAATTTCTTTTTTCCAGAGGCTATTAACTTAAAGTTTCCACCATGTGAGATTTCATATCAAAATTCTTTGTAAGAAAATACAAAAGAGATCACAAAGTGTAATGTGCTACTTGCAGAGAGACTTACTGCTCCTACAAAGCACAGTTTAAAGTTCAAATCATCTTTTCTGCAGCTTCCAGTACTCAAGCAGAAAGAAAACCAGTGCCAGGTGCTTCAAATTTGCAATTAGCTGAGGCACCTGCATGTTTGAAAAGAGAAAGACCCACCATGAGCATGATTTAAACAAGCAGAAGTGCCCATGTTTCCCTCTCCAATAAAATTTGTCTGCCTGATCGGAAATGTATTTTTATCTTTCCTCTGCATAATAGGAAACACTGTTTCAGAGATTAACAAACTAAATCACTGCAGACCAGGAGTAAATATTTATTTGTACTTAACATTTATACAACACTTTTCACCCACAATGCAAAAATGTTTTATTTTGTTAGATAAGCATTAGTACTCTGATGCTGTGAAATAAAACAAAGTACTGATTTGTTCACTATAATAATCATGGTAAATAATGGAGCTCAGGTCATCTGATTTCCCATCCAATCTGTATTTACTGAAGGCTTCAGCTATTTCTACATGCTATTTATTGCATCCTGAAATTCACCAGAGGTTGTAAAGCAAATACTTAGCTTCTGTAGTAGTTCTTCATTTTGCTTAAGCTTGCAGCAATAAGTCTAATAATTTTTGTGAAACATAGTACCGTTTACCAAGTTCTGAAGGAAAAAAATAAATTTATGTGAATGCACTGGTGCTCAATGAAATCACATGTATAGCAACACATTAGGAAATGTATTTTACCAGAGATTCCTATGTAAAAACAAACTTGATTGTATTAGCTTGAATTACATTCCAAAATAGGTGGTTTCCTCTATTTTGATGAAATAGGAACAATATATTTTATGCTTGCAAAATATTTTAGAATACACTCTGGTTTGTACAAAGACAGAGATGCATAAATGATGAGGTCAGAAAAGATGCTTAATATCAGAGGCAATATATGTAAGGGTCTCAACCTGACTTTAAATATGCAACTGAAAACATTTTAAAACTGAAATTGTGATATTCATATTTGCAAGTACTGCTGAAAGGTGCAAGTTAAGTCATTCCACAATGAACAGCTTAAAAGGCATACTAATATCAATTTTATACATAGCTATAAAATTTGTACATGACAAGGCTAAGGTGATCAATATTTGATGTGCTGACAAAAAATTTCAGAGAAGACTTTTAAAGGTGAAAATAGCTCATTAAAGAGAATTGGGTCACTGATTTATGGTCTTGCTAATAGCGATAAACATCTAGTTTCCATTGTTCTTAAGTATTGAAAAACTTATCTTCTATTTTGCATTTTGTGTTATTTTTGCTTTGTTCTCTCTTCTGATGAACAGTGATTATTTTTTTTAATTTCAGCCTTTCCTGTATTAACTCCTGATATTCAAACCATATGAGGCACTAACTATTCATGATAAAGAAAAAAAGGAAGCAAAATAGCATATTCAAAAGTGGCAAATCATTTAACCAAATTCAGTGCTGCAGTGCGGTTGTTGAGTTTTTGTTGCACTTAAAAGGTTATAAAACAAGTCATAACTCCTTTGTCAAGGTCAGGATGGCATTTTCTGTGTTTGTCCCTGATACCACAGTGCCAGAGATGAACCCTATTCATTGTGGACCCATTAAACCACTTTTAGGGCCTTAGGGCAACAATCAGGTCTGAAAGAGATGTCTAACACAATTTCTTATCAAACACTTGTTGATCCCAGACAAACACCCGTGAGTGTTCTTTCCCTTTAATATCTGTATACCAACATCTAAAAATATTCTGAGTAAACATTTAAGTAATTTTTTGTAGATAGGATCATCTACAATTTTACTGGAATTTGTCTGTCCTACAGTTCATGGTCATTAGTGAGGTTTTTTCTAAATGTGTTTGATGGCAAAACAAAAATCATAATCAATTCCATTATTTGAGATCCTGTCACAAACTTCTTAATTTAGATGTGGGTGGTTGTGCCTGTTGAGGCTTTAACAACCTTCCCTTGATAATTTTTTTTTTTTTTGTTGGGAAAGACGGGACAGGAAGGACTTGTGAATATGACTGCATGGCAAGAAATACTGTAGATGTAAAACCTGAGTGAAATAGGAATGAAAGCCAGTTCAGAGATGTGTGCATGGCAGGCAGGAAGACGGTGATTAAGCTGACAAAGGGACAAGAATGTTGCCTTTCCACCTTGGCAAAGACATCCAGGAACAAATGCATAAGAAAGAAGTCTACAGAGAGTAAAATGACATGGTAATGCAGTCGTTCTTATAGGCTGCATGCAAAGTTTGTAGGTTTTGTATTTCACGCCGGTTAGTCAATGTGAATTAGAATATTCAACAGAAAAAAGGATATATTGTATTGTAACAAGAGGATCGCTCTCTTGTCCTCGCTCTTGTCCTCTCTTATCCTCTCTTGCCCTCTTGTCCTCTCCTCCCCGCTCTTGTCCTCTCTTCTCCTCTCTCCTCCGCTCTTCTCCACTCTTCTTCCCTTATCTCTCTTGGCCCATCTCCTCTCCTCTCTCTCACCTCCCTTGCTCCTGCTTTCTCCCCACGTTTTTTCCCCTGCTCCTGCCCCGTTTTTACCCCTTAGCTCTCTTCTATCTCTCTCTCTCCCCATTCTCTCCTTAGGGCTTTGCTCCAGCCGAGGCTGGTGGCTGGAAGCAGAGCCCGCTGTACCCACGACCCTTGTAATAATAAAGCCACGTGTTTCTAGAACATCTCAGGTGTGCAGAGTTCCTTGTCCCTGCCATCCACGGAGAAAAATTCCTACATTTTTTAATATGTCTGAGCATGTGGGGATTATGTGTATTGTCTTAGATGTGCTGCAGACTCCATATACATATAAATGCAGATTTTGACAGTAATGCTTGTCCCTCATTCATCAGAACCATTAGCCCTGTGTGACAGGTCCATAAATATACTTGTTTAAAGATAGATATACTCTTGATTCCTAAAACCTATCAATAAAAACCTACCACTAACACTGTAAGCCCATTTTTACAGAAAAAAGTGTTGAAAAACATCAAAACACAGTGGAACCAAAAATCCCAGTGAGAATCTGTGAAGCTTCCATTGACATTTCTATCTGTCATTGCTTTGACTTAGTTAATGGCAATAAATTGTTTCCAATGTTTTTCCTGAGTTTTACAATCAACTTCCAAATAAGGAAGAATAAATATGCCTAAAGACTCCTAAGAGAGCTCTTTAGGAAGGACAAGCCATTGATCCTGTTATGTTTTCATTATTTAGACACTCATCAGAAAAACAAGTGCTCTCACATTTAGATACAAACCAGGGCATAATTTCCACAAATTTATGTATTGTTCTCAACAGCAAGGCAGGATATGTAAAGAAGATATTGGTTAAAATGTAAAAAAACTTTGAATTGAAGATTCTAGATTGCTTATTTTTAGTACTTTAATAAAATTATCTTAATAAAATAATTATGCACATTATTTAGTCATTCTTATTTCTTCAAGTGATACTCACTGTAAAATTCTTGAGGATTACTTGAAAGGATGGAAAGAAAATTTTGTGAAAGTGGAAAAGAGAACTATTAACTATTTTCATGACTCCCAGCTAAAATTTTATAGCAAGCATTTCAATCCTCAGAAATATTTATGTTTTAGCAGCAGTATGTGATGCTTTAGAGATGCACCCAGTATCTTGTAGAAGATTGAGGTTTGATTTACAGAACAGGTGTGGTGTTAAAATCCTCTTGATATCTGGATCTCAATGTTCAGTGAATGCATTCATGACATGCTTGTTCTCAGGTGTGCTTATTGCATCATGAGCCCTGGTGAAACAGGAATAAAATCCTCCTTTCTATTGAGCAGACAAAGTGAAAGAAAGTTTTTTCCCTGTCAGTTTCCTCAATGCAGAGGCAAGTTGCACATAATAAATGAGCTGTTGTGTTACAGGAAATGATTAGATCTGATTTTGGTGGGTGGCAATTATGACATCTAATACTAAATTCTAAAAGGGGGGAAATCCATGTTATTTTAATCAATTGTATTTCATTTCACATTATCTTATAAACCACCAATTTATCAAATAATTTAATTTTCAATTTAGTAAAAACAATTATTTGTGTCACTAACTCACAAAGTCATTGATATTAAGAAGAGAATTGTGAAATAGCTGTTATTAGTAAAGTACTGATTTGAAACAAGCTTGAAATTTCATAACATGCTTTGGAGTGTTGAGAATAATATTTAATTTTTAACTTGTTGGAATATTGATTTTTTTTAATGTAAATTGGATCTGCAGTGTTTTAAAATCTTAATGGGGAAAATGATGCAGCTTACATTCACTGTTGTACTTATTGCAACACAGCTGCAATAGTTATAATCGCTGTAAAAACTGATCTAAATTGCAAAATTTAAAATATCCTCTTACCAACCAGAGTACAGTGATAGAGATAAATCCAAAATTAGCAAACACAGAAGATAGAAGAATACTACACTCAGAACACTGAAAACATCTTTACTAGTTTTAAAAGCTTCAAAAGGAAATATTCAAAGACAGTGAGGTGGAAGAAAATCCGAGTTGGCTTCATAGCTGCATAAACTCTGCCTTTCATATCCCCCATTTAAACTTTAGAACAGGTCAAGCTTTGCTCTTTTTGATCTGACAGATACATGCGCACCTAAAGTAATGGTGACTATAGCCTTCACTTGTCATCACAATAGTTTGCACTTACTGTCATAAAGATATTTTAAAAATTAAGACCATTTTTTTCAATTTCCACACATTTTTGCCCCTTATCTTTCATTCAAAAATCCCTATCAAACTTGCAGAAAGAACTCCTAATGTCCACCATAGATAAATCAGCTGAAAAAAATCACAGATGGATTATTGATATAACCTATTGAGTAGAAAAAACTGTATTTTCTGTTTTTAGAGGAAGAAAATTAATTTCACATTCCTCTACTCAGGCTATGTAGACTCATCCCAAGGAAATAGCCATGGGTGGAGATACTGAAACATTTGTTGGTTGGGCACATTCCTTTTACTTTCTGAAACAGAGACACCTCATTTTGTCTTTGTTCCTTCCAACAACAAAAAAAGCTGATCCTGCCCTCCCAATCACTGGTATTGATGAATGACCTTCTTCTCATCAGAAACAGCTCCTTTCTTATAGAGTAAACAGCTGTGAAAGCAAAACTGACATTTTAAACATGTTAATGTAGGGTGGAGCAAAGTCTGGTTTTATCCTAAACCACTAATGTTCAGTTTCAATCTGGTTTAGAGTATTGAATGTGATTAAAACTGATTATAAATGAGAAGCTTCTACTTCATTCAATCCGGCTAATGTTATAGCCTCTACTACACCGGATTTGTACTTTTCAAAAATTCCTCATTTTAAATCACCTTGCAGTTGTTTGTTTGTGCAAAGACAAAAAAATGACAAGTCTCCATTTGGGAAAAGGACCTTATGTTCAGAGATGTTGCATGCTCATTTTACATATAGCCCTCATATACATTTGTGTCACCTAATCTTCCTCTTGTATTTATCCTTTGTCATAGGAGAAGCTAAAAGCCAAGGGTAAAAAGGATCAAACTGGCAGCTATTTTTAGCAGTTTGTAAATGGTTTAGAATCAGGTTGTCCTTTCTGTGCTCAGGGCCACAGAAAAGAGGGTGGCACATCTGGTTGTGGCTCACTTGTTCCAAGGGCAGTCCTACACAGAGCACTGACTATTTTAGTGGACTATCAGAAAAACAGAACAGAAGTCTGGCTTTACTGTCCCTACCATTTATTTTCTCTCCTGGAATAAAATGATAATGCACTGAATCCCTCAGCTGCAGATAATCAAAAACTTCTTAACTTCAATAAAGGTATTCTCACTAAGGCTCTTCATTTTCTCTTTACTAAAGAGCAGATACAACCAATTTTGGTCCCCATGAAATACATAATCTCCTAAAATACAGTAGCTCAAAAATCAGAATTTCAACCTCTGTTGTTAAGAGAAAGCATTATATTTCCTTTGGGTTTTCTGCCATGTCCACTTTCAATAGTTGATCTTCTGACTTTATCCTTCATGTCATAGCAGTCACAGGCTCTTAGATTTCTGCTATCTGTTTTCAGCATTCCCAAAGCAAAGCTCAGGCTGTGGCTCAGAATAAATTTTACTATAGGTAATAGAATTTGTACACTGTAATTCAATGTGTGTTCAGGGGGTTTTTTTCAGAATTTTATCTATTGACCAGAATCCAGATTCTTCTGAAGATTCAGGTGCATCTTTGTTTCAGCTTCGAAGCTGGTAAATCTTTCACTAATATCATCATAAAATCTTTGAAGTTCAAAGGACAAAGGATCAGCAAATGAAAGGAATTATACAGAGGTTCAGATATGAAAATTAATGTCTGTATATGTTCACAAGTACTATTTTAATACATATAAAAATTTACACATTAAAAAAAAAGTGTTTAGGAACTCAGCAGGTAAATCAGACGTGAATTGGCAGGTGCCTGGAGGACACAGTTAAAAATATCGCAAATAATTGCTTTAGACCCCCAAAAGGGACATATTCTTTCTTTGTGTTGCCCCTCAGAGAGATTCACATGTTCATACCTGCTGCAAGCTACAGTCATCATCCATGGCTGAATACTTCGCAGGTATAATAAATACATGCTCAGTTTTCAGTTCCTGAGAAGCAGGTGCATCTCAAACAGATACGTGGTACATCTGTTTGGAGGCAGATGAATCAATAAGACAGTGCCTCTTGGGCAGGTAACTGTTCTGACCTGCTTGAAAAGGAGGTCACTGTCAAGGGTGCCTGGGAGGCATAGTCTGTTCAGCCAGCATGCACTGCAGCTTCTGAAGCTGGTGGCATGGCAGGTTTGTTTTAAAATGAGCTACCAGGCATGTAACTGGACTCAGGACTGCAGGGTGGAAACTTGTTCAGTCAAGTCAGACTCTCTTAAAGGTCACAGACGCTCTATAATAACAAAGACCTCATTGCCAAACTGTATAATTCCTTTCCATTTTGCTCTCTTATTTATTTTGTCTGCTTTAGCCTTTCTTCTCACTGATTCACAACCTTTTCCCAACATTGAATCAAGGCCTGAGCTTAGATAACCTCAGATAGATCCCCTGTGAGGAAGCCACAGTTTTTTATAACCTAAAACTATTCTTTCTTCAGTGCCTGGTGCAGAGCAGGTCCCAGCCCTGGTGCCACTGGGACAAGCCCCGAACTGATTGCTCAGTGCTGGGGATCTCTCTACTCGGGTCTACAGCAGAGAAAAAGAGCTGAGGGCACTTCCCTCTCCCCTCCATACATTTAATTGGTATGTCTGGGCAAAGAGGGCTGGCACACAATTGTATAAATTGATCCTGTGACTGAAGGGCTCCTCTACATTTGACTTTAAGCCAGTATTTTCTCAATGAATTGCCATAAGTAAATCAAAAGTGTTAGCACAGGAGCAGTGCTATGATTTACTCATGACAAAGACCAGGCAAAGAACAAGGTATGACATGATGTCCTTTGGTGGGTGGCAATCCCACATTTGACATTGCAGAAACAGTAACAAAATTGCATTAAATTTACTCTACAGGTGAAAGAGTTACCACGTCTGCACCCAGTGAAATGCAAAGCAGTGACCTGTGCACCCACATTCAAAATTTAGACTGGAGCTCCACGCTCTGTTGCCGTATGATGTATGTAACCCGGTGCCTTTTACTCACTCCTGGTTAAAAATTAGGAGTGACTGTCTCTCTGCAGCTGATTTATCATGGTTTGTAGACCGAACCAGAAGAAGACTTCATAGATTCCAATTGTATCCTGAATACACTGAGAAAAATTACAGTATGTTATAATTATTTTTATATATGTGTGTGTATATAATTAAAAAATTCTGCAATAAACTCTTTAAAATTTCATGTAGCAAAAATGTTTGACAAATGAAAGTTGGTAAATGTTCCTTATGAAAAAAATTGTTCTTAAAGTGGAAATTGTCAAAGAAAAGGTCAAGTTCACATAATAACAAAGAAAAGCAAATTATAGGGTTATTGAGTTCTGTTAGAACTCAGAGAACCATAGAATGGCTTCCAAACTATTTTTCCGCTATAATTAAATGTCTTTGCATTTAAAGAGAAAGATGAAAGGAAATATTTCAAAATTATTTGTATTAAAGATTTAAAATGCTTTGATCTGAACTTTTGGGTTGAATGGCTCACTCATGGAATTAAAGAAAAAATTGAATGGCAAAATTTGGATCACAATCAAGGACAGAAAATCCACCATGTTTGATTTTCCCAGATTTCTTCCATGAGTTGCCATAACTACCATTAGTGGAGGAAGTTACTTGAGAGGCAGGTGAGTAACATACTTCTCTATCTGCCCTTCATGTCCTGCTGCATCTGCTCTCCCGGTTTCAAGTTACTTTCAAGTCCTGGGGTTTGCTCCGCGTGTGGTGCCAGCTCACTCACCTGATAAGCCAAAGCTGGTTGTCTTAGGTTGCTTCTACACAAGAGATTTATTTGGACAAAGTGATGCTTCACAAGTAAAACACTGTTTGTTGCAAGATGGTGGAACACAGAGTAGGCTTACCCAAGCAGAGGTGCAGGTACCAAAGCAAGCCCATCTGCTGTGCCATTGTTGTTGGCTGCTCACTGTTTTCTCTGATGCTTTCAGTCACTCTCCCTCCAAACACTGGCCTGAGCGCAAATTCATTGTTCTCTTCCAGTGGGTTGTAAATGTTCAGAGACCAGGAACTCTAAACTCTTATGGCATACTGACTTGAAAATGTTGAGATAATGCTGCCTGACTGGAAATTATTTGGGTTACTTTCTTGTCATTTATGGTTTTATCATATTTGTTGATTATATAACCTAGGTATTTGGTTTTAAAAGTTTGGTCTTTCCATACAGAAGCACCCACTTCTGTATTTATTTTCATCTGTATCTGCTCCCAGAAGCTAGAAAAGAGAAGGAATACATTATAAAGTCAATAAGAAAGACTTCCAACCAGCTGACAATCTCCTAACACAAAAAGTCCCTCAAATAAAATTCTGATACAATTTTAATTTAGGGATCCCATGAATCTATTCAGACATATTGTGGTATATACCATGCAACTGGTTTGGAAGCAGTTTGGAACTTCAAGAGCCGACAGTTACACATGCCACTTTTTGACCTCAGCTGCAAAAACTTTGTATATAATTCTCCTACATGCTTGTATTCTGCATGACAGAATTAATGAATACAAGAATAATAGGCCTCCAAGGTGATTTACATGCATTGATTAAATGTCAGCATTGAAATGCAGTAGGTTCTATTACCACAGATGCTGCAAACAAAGACAGAGATTGTAACCATTGGTTAAACAAGTTGCTTATCAATTCCTTTTAGCATATAATTACATTTTCTTGTTTTACTGAAAGAAAACTCAAATAATAAAACATTTTGAAAGTTGTGCATAAAGTTATTTAGGTTTGAACTTGCAAGATATTATTAATTCTTTTACTGTATGCTAATGTGTACAGTACAGTAAAGCTGGGGAAAACACTCTTGCAACATAAGAGAGAATTCAAGATGTTCATGGGATAATAAGTGATTGATATCGGAGGAAATAAAATTAAAACCTTGCCTTAGTATAACTAAATAGACAGACTGTAAAAGTGATTATGGCATGTAGAGAGATTGTCCAATTAAATCCTAGTGAAAAAAAGTTAATTTTCTGTCATTATTAATACACATGAAAAATCCATCCTAACCATAACAGCAACAGATTTAATATTAAAGTCTCCCAGGAGACTTCATAACCCATGAGTGACAAAATTCTCTACACAACAAATTAAAAGAAAAAAAAAAAAAAAACAGTGACTCAGAATGTCAAAACTACTTCACTATGGTGCTGCCTCAAAATTTCAGTCCAACATGTGCACAGTGCATCATATGTTGTATTATCCACATGTGACAAATACAGGTTAAATAGCTCTGCACTATAATGGTCAGACCAGCCTGCCTGATCAGTGGTAGCAATTAAGTTATGAGACACCATGGTGTTTCTCTGAATCATTCATGCTTATTCAAACTGATGACTGATTCAAGTACATCTGAAAGGATGAAGCTTTGGAATATTCATAGATATAGGTAAAAATACACTATTCATGTTTTTTCCCTAAGTGGTAAAATTTAGCATTTACTGAGTCAGCAAGGTATTTTTTCCATCTATTCACCCTGACTAAAGCAGACATTGAGGAGCTTTAATGGATTCTTCTTGTTGCTACAATTACCTTATTTTGATTCAAGTCAAAATGACAGTATGTCGCATCACAAGTAGTAATAACACAGAATATTGAGTAGCTAAGACATACAGGGAACTAAACAAGACAAGTAATGGTTTAGATACCAGAGATCTCTGAACCAGAGGAGAAACAGGTGTTAAAAATCCAATTTTTCTTGTAGCAAGAAAAGTAGCATATTTGCTCTGGGGGAAAAAAAACCCAGTCAACTGAGGTTTAAGACAGAGATAGCAGATGTGCACATTTTAAAAAGGGAAGGTACACGGCACCATTAAAAATGTTAAGAATCTCTATGTTGGTAAAGATATTTTTCTCCAATCTAATACACAATTATTAAAGCTCTCCAGCAAGTTATTATATGATTGAATGTATGTACAACTGCAAATCCTAACAGTATGACAGTACTTGTGTGTGGAGGATGAAATGTATTCTCTTGTATCAGTATTACACAAGTGATTCCTGACTCACTTCAGAAATTGTTCTGTCCCCTGTGCTCTTTCAGATCCTAACATTTCTGAATGATTTTTCCCTTGTTTACTGTGGTGATGACTGACAATTAGAAGGGGTGGGTAGTTACATCTCCTGTAATGCTTGGTCATTACCTCCTTTGGGATCGAGAAGGGGCCGTGATGCCCAGTTATGAGAGCATTACTAAATCAGCCTTTCTTTTTAGTGTCATCAAAACTATTTG
>VWZU01005070.1:1485569-1618230 GCA_013397095.1 Sterrhoptilus dennistouni | reverse complement strand
AAAAAAAAAAAAAAAAGTGAATCGGGATTTGCAAGAGAACTTGATACTCCACAGACTTGAAAAGGCCGTTTGTCTATCACATTGGCATCAGGTAGAATCTATTATTATCTAATTCATAAACCCCTAAATTAGAAAGATTAAAAATTAAAGAAAATTTTCTGTAATATGTAACCTGAGACTCCATTTTTTACAAAGTATGACCTTTACCACATGTATTTTAGGGTGTTTATAATTTTCTCTCAGCCCTGTTTCTCAGATTTTTCAACTGTTTCTAAAAGGGAAAGGAATCAACCCCTCATCAAGCCTACATTGATCAGGAAGTGGATAAACCTTTTAGAATTGGTTGAGATTGTTTTGCAGTCTGGTGTAAAGTAGAAACAGAAGAAAGGATTAAAGAGATAAATGTCTTCACAAAAGCAGTCACGTGTTCTTTCTTCCAGATGCTTCTATGATAGAATATCCTGAGCTGGAAGGGACCCTCAAGGATCACCAAGTCTGTATTGAATAGTTGGCTGAAGGTAATAACCCACAAAATGAGTAACTACTTACCTCCCTTTTTCTGAGTTCTCTTTGAACTTTACAATCCAACCACAATCCAGACTAAGTTATTACTTCAGTTTCCAGAACAGTGTAGGGTTTGTCGTTTGTTTGGATTTTTCACAGTTAGAAGAACTATTTCAATATCCTAAAAGTTTTGGAATAATTCTCTTCTTTTCCTCATGGCAAAGATCTGTATTATAGATAACCTAGCAAAATATCACTATTTAAATTTAAAACAAAAATCTTAGAAACTTGATCTGGAAGGGAGCTGGGAAAGCTAATTAATCCTCCCTGCTGAAGAAGGATTCACTGTTCCTGTGTGATTTCTGACAGACATTCCTGGTTTATTTTGGCAAGTACCTGTGTTAGAAAGGTCATAGCCTCCTGGCAAGCCTCTCCCATGTATAGGTTTGAGAGTTTGTTCTCATGCTTAACTTAAATCCTCTTTTCTGCAGTTTAAGTCAGTTTAAATACAGTGAGCTGATACATTTTCCATTGGTGTGGAATTAGTGTCTTTTGTGTTGGGAAATCCCTCAGGCTTATGATATGAGAGGGTTAAGGAGAGTATAGACTCTTTTTGGTTGCCCAAATGAAAAAAAATAAAGAGGCTTTTTTACTCATTAATGAAGAATTACACTTCTGTTAATGAAGCTGATTATTTATACGTAGTTTTACTCTCCTTCCCTTAAAGCCGTGAAAAAAATATGTGAAGGGTTTTTGTGGATGAGCAGGTTAATTAGGTTTCTGATGAACATTCTATAGCTGTCACCTATGGTCCTTGCAAAGAACAAAAATGGATATAGTGTAATAATCAGAGTTGTGCTTTTAAAACCAATTGTAAGTAATAACAGTGGATGTATTTTTGTCAATATGTCCATATAGCTGTCTTTCTGTTGGGTTTGTGAAAACTTCCACTTTATCCAGTAGGCTGCTGCTCTTTGAGTCTTCCTGGAATGTACACTTGTTTATGAGCAGGGAGAGAGGGAGGGTGCTAAAAAAATAATGGAAGGGCTGTTGGACAACCAGCCTGGTCATGCAAGTGATGGATCAAGTCCAAATGGTCTGATAGTAGCAGCCATCAAATTTGTATCTGTGTCCTGGACAGAGCACAGTCCTCTGCCATGTGGTTCCTCCTATTTTTCAGTGAGAGGAGGGAGTAAGGAGGATGGTTGATGAATCACTGGATCCAAATCACTCACTAAATATGTCCATAGGAATCTTACCCCATCCTTGGTGCACAAATGAAGTGACTGGATTTTAAAGGTGAATCTAAGCAGCCTCCACTTTTTCTCTGAAAGGAAGAAACATCTTTAATACCATGAGGGGGCAACTTAAGGAAGGAAGGATTTTAAAAGTAATTGGTCTCAGACAGGTTTTGGAGCCCAAAGTTTCAGGTCCTCTCAGCAAAACATCACATTTAGTAAGAGATTTTGTATAAAAATGCGATTGAATCTCAAGAGGAAGAAAGCAGAAAATTTGGGTGATGATCAACCATTGATCTCCTTCCCAAGAAGCCAGGCCTGAAGGCTATGGCTTTCTGACCACAGTGCAGAGAGCAGGTCTAATTGAGGAACATTTCCAGCAGCACCAAGGAGATTCTTTAAGTAACTGCAATAAAAGCTCATACTTTAAATTTTCACTTGTTTACCAAGCTTAGGTAGTTCCACTTAGTGTCAAGCCACCAAGGAACCATAAAAAAAAAACCAAAATGTAGAACACAAACCCTATTTAGTACTACCTAGATGAGAAACAGGGAATTATCTTCTCCCCTCACACCAGGCTGTCTTTAATTCTATTTTGTCTGTCCTTTAATTGTGGGAGCATTTGCTCTTCATTAGGAAAGGATCTGACACACTCTTGGATGTCTTCAGCAACACTGGCTCTAGTCCTTTAGAAATGAGATTTCCTGGCTGTTGATGACTCATAAAATAGGATCCCTGTGGGGTTAATGGAAAAATAATTCAATATATTAAGAAACACATGCAAGTAGAAGCAATTAGTGTCAGTTTCTCAAAATTTCTTCTACCTATCTTTGTATGCTAGAAACACAAAGTATGTCTGTCTGTTCAGTAGCAGTGTTATTTACCAGTGAAAAAATAATAATATCATGCAGCACAGACCACAATAAACATAATTTATTCCAGTGACTCTGCAGAGCCCTTTTAAAGGACAAACCAAGGTTAGGTGATATAAATAAAAATTTGGCTGTCAATTCCTTATCCTATATTTCCATGCTTTATTAGTTGGAATAAACTGTAGGCTCATCTAAATCATATCCCTAAGAGTGACCACAGCATGATGGGTGAGATGAGCACTGCAGTTTATTGGCAGAGGCCAGAAAGAAAAAACACAAATGCTACACTAGGCAACACCCAGGGGAGAGCATGAGGAACTCCTCTTAAGCCCTACAGTTTGTCAGCAAAAATGTCTGTATTGTAAAGGAATTTCTGCTGACAACTTAGGATAGAATTTCTTTATTGTCCTACTATTATGTCCCAGTGATTAGACATTGTTTCGGGTATCACCAACTCGGAATAGATGAGTGCTTCCCAATCCAGTTCAGGGCAATGAAGTTAACCCAAGTTTCATGTCTGGGCAGTTCAAGGTGAAATGTCTGAGTTTGCAGAGTGGGACCATAATGAGCTCTGCAGATCATTAATAGCATCTAGTTAATTTCTTAAATTATTCCAGTTAGATCCACCAGGGATGATCAAGCTGTATTGTCACTGCTGACCTTGCCAGACAAGGCCAGAAATTGTTGTCCAGAATAAGCCAGGCAGCTTGCTGTCCATCCTCCTCAACATGCTTCTTTACAGTAGGATTTACATGTTTCTCTTTTGTTTTAGGGCCTGAAGTGCCTCCATGTGCTTTTAGAATTTTAAAGTTCCAGAGCATTTCCATGAAAGGTTAACTATTCTCTTCCCAAATATTAGGTATATTTCTATAAATTCTATTAATGTAAGTCACGATTGCTTTGAAAACTAATTTCAGATCCAGAACAAAAGGAAATCCCCAGTTTTGAAACATCCTGCACCACATTTTAATTGTGAATGTGTTTCAAACTTTTTGTTTGTATAATCTTTGGATGACTTGTATTTATTTTAAATGTTTCACATATACTTTTAGCATCTGTTATGCATGAAAATTTGGCAACAATGTTCTGTCTAATTGTCTTGCTGTGGTATGATTTTGTTTTTTCAAATCTGTTTTTACCTTCTGTTATATTTGCATGTACATATTTTGTGGTAAATGATAATTGGAATTGTCAGAGTTCTCTTTCAATTTAATTAGCACACAGAAAAGAGTGGAAATCTCTTTTTAATTAAAATAACACTTATTAAGCCTGTCCAGAATATCATTTTTGTTGGAGTTTTATAGGTAACCATGAGCATTTTGACTGTCAAATTACAGAACAGGTTGACATACAAAAATTCCTGCAAAGTTACAGCACTGGAGTAGGAATGTCTTTTGGGTCCTTGATTTATTCCATTTTTGCCCATTCCACACAAAGCATTGAAACACCTACTTTTCAGAATTTTTTTTTTTTTTTGATTGCTTCATATGTCTATCTTTTTTGCTGTGTGTTTTTTTTTGGAGACAAAAAGTCTAATTTGGGAAACGTGGCCCCTGTTTCCCTGTACTCACAGTGAAAGGGAACCAGTCCCCTCGCTGCTGTCAGAAGAGAGGATGGAAGGAGGATGTGGATGCTGGGCAGATTTCTAGTTCCATCCAGTAGAGTCACCAGTGGAGTTTGCTCTCATTGAAGAGGCAGGATCCAAAGAAGGCCTCTGGTACTGGTATTTTCTGGCATGTGTATGAGTCAAGAATGGGTCAGTTGGTTTCCAGCAATGACATGTGAGGTAGGCTGTGAAACTCAGCTACAGAGAGATCTTTGAGATTACTCTTTTAATCAGGGGCATGGATTCTGCAGACTCCCTAAAGGTACCCCTGCATTTTAGGCAGCCCATTTCTGTTCTGCCAAATTCCCTAACACATGGCATTCAAATAGAAATTCACAGGAATGTACAAGAGGAAAGCCTTATTTGAGTTACTATGGAGAGGCCACAAAACCTCATTTCCCAGGTAGTACTTAGCTTTTAGAAATTCAGATCCACAAAAAAATATCCAAAACCACAGCTGAACTATCAGAAGCTGAACTATCTGCAATGTTCCTGATATATGGAGAGGCAGTTAATATGACCAAAAGAACCAGAAAATAAACATTCTAATGCTTAAAAAATTCTCAAAAGGGACCTTTTTCACAGATTTCTAAACTAATCCTTGACAAAAGGATATATAATCTCCACTGACCCCAAAGAGAATAAATTCCATATATATGTGCAAAGCAGGGCATTTATGAATAGACACAGTCATAGGTAAGGTATATTAAAATCTTATAAGGCTTAAACCACAATAAGAACTCAGGACTTTTTTTAGAGTAAAAATGTCTTTGGAGAGACTTTAACAGATAGAAATGTATGAAGTTATAGGTGTTTGCTTTCATTTTTAAAAAGTTTATTTCCATATTTAAAACTTTCATAGAAATTGCTAGAGCACATTAGAAGTACTATTGAAATTATTTTTTTCTCATTGTGAGAACAAATAACTCAAACATGGAAATAACTTTTCTATGTAAAACTTGAAAAACAAGTTTTTACTTGTTTTAAATAAAGGGTAACTCTCTTAGTATTTTTTTTTTAAAGCAAAGAGTTTTTCAGGAAAGATTGTCCCTCCTTTTAATAAAGAAAAAAAAATAAAAGGAAAAAAAGAGATAGCATCAGCTTAAACAGTGCATCTCTAAGCATTGGACAAAATTAGGTCTGCTGTTTTGGTTGTTGAGTACTATCTAAGGCCACAGTCAAAACTCCTAGAGCAATGGTTTATAATGTTATTCAGAGATGTCCTTCAGCCTGATACAGGAGGCAAATTCACAGTTCATCTTTCCTCTCTTACTCCATTTGCAATATACTAATCTCCTTTAATAGTGCTTTTAGATAAGCTTATGGAAGCTGATATAATTTCATTCATTCTACCATACAAATTGTAATAAAAATAATGCCTCTTTAGAAAGACCTGGAAATTGTACGCTCCAGTATCTTATTGACATGAGTATATACCACAAAATATTACAAGTCATGCAGTGAAATTTCTAGAAAACTAACCTGTTCTTTCTGCTAAATAGGGTCCTGTGTGGAGCAACTGCTAGATGGGTTGCATAACTGTCCTTGTTTTTTCCTAAAGCTAATGAATTCCTGACTTAAGTGGAAGTTAATTATAAAGTAATTGAATTTAATTCCATTCAAATAACACTTTGGAGTTTTACTGGAGCTGATTCCTCAGCATCAGTGCTGAGGTGGTTGCTGAGCTTTGTGCTCAGGAATATTTCCAGGAGCAATCCATGACCTATGCAGACCCTGTGGTGTGGCTTCCCTTTCCTCACTGTTTGTAACTTAATGGTGCAGTGGAGCACATAAGTGCGCGAGAAATGAAACAGTGCTAAAATAGTGTTTGAGCTTTAACATCTGTTTTAACAGGCGTCTTAAGTAATTTGTAAAAAAGCACTTTTATTAAAAAGTTCACACTGCACAGTCTTTGTCACAGCGTTGTAATAATAGAGGGAAATTCCCTTCAACAGAAATGTATCCAAAGGGACATTGATTTACAGCCCTTTCATTTGCTGCTCTGGTAGAGGAAGGCAGAGTGAATGGTTGTTACTGATGTGACAAAGCTGGAAAAAGGAATTAAACCTTACACTAAAGTTGGGTTAGGAAGCTCTAGGGCCTTATTTCATTTCAGCAAAATCACTTGGGTTTTCTGCACTGTGGCTCTACAGCTGTTAGGATAAGCCTTTGGGCTGTAAGTGGGGCTTGGGCTCACTGTATGCTTCAGCCCTCCTTGTGCATCCATAACGACTTTGTGGGCTGCACAAATCACTTACAAACCCTTCTGGTGTAGTGGCTGTCAAGATCAGATGGCCTTTTACGCAGCCAAGAGAAACTGACTTTGCAGCATTGGAAAAATGCTGAAGAAAATTTGTAAGGCAGAATGGAAACTCTGAACACTCAGTATGATGCAAGAGAGCTTAGAGACTGATAGGATTAGTTTACAGAGGGCTTTTTTCCCTTTTCCACCTCAGTATTTCAGACAATTCTAAGCATGACACTAGCTGTGTTCCCACAATCTGATGGTTACCAGTGATGTTGTCTCTCTGCTCATCAGGTTCAGAAATTATTCCTGTTTCTGTATTCACAATCTCACTTTTCCCTGAGCAGAAAAAAATGCTAGTGGTAAAATAAAACATTTTTGAAAAGGATGTGCCCACATTGAGGGAATTAGTCTGTAAAGGGTCAGGACTCTGCTCCACATGAGGAAGAGAGAAGCTCTGTAAAACTGGGAACAAAAACAATTTCCTGGGCTAATGTGGTGATGACTAGGGCAGTGGGAGTGGGACCAGTCAGAAAGGATAAACACTTGCTCTGTGTGGGAGGTAGTCAGCTGATCTTTCAGCATCCTCAGTGCAACATATTCAGGAAAAAAATAGTTGTCAACATATATTTATCATTGAATAATCCTGGTGGGAAGAAACATCAAAGTGTCTATTCCAATCTCCTGCTCGAAACAGAGCCATCTTTGACATCAAAAAAGAAAGGAAACAAAATGCAAACAGACAAAAGAAAAAGTCTAAATGTGAACTGTACCAAATTCTGTCATTAAAATCATAAACTTTTTGGAATTTGCTCAAATACCATTTTTTTTCCTCTAAATTATCTCTTCCTGTGTCATTTCCTCTAGCTTTGTTGGAAATCATCTAAAATGCACTGTGGTGACTCTTCTCATTGAGGAAAAAACCTATTGTATGGTTTTCTATTGTATAGCTCCAGTAATAGATACCCCAAACGATTTTCACACATACCACACCTCACATTTGTAGCAGTGGGAATCCTATTTGCAATTTGCCTCCTGTGCTGTAACTACTGTAACTACTGTTGTGCTGGAAAAAGTCATGTAAGGGAGAAGCCTTCTGCAGTACCTGGACAAAGAAAGCATCTCAGAAGTGTGACTAGGAATTGAATAACATGATATGGATGAAAGCATTAGTGGGGGGGGGGGTGGAACTTCTGTGCATTTCCTGATATTGTTGAGGCTTTAGCTCTAAGAACAGGGCTTTCTCTTTCAAAGGAGTCATGCAGAGCAGGACTTCACAGAAAACAGAAATACTGGCCAGAGATTTAGTGGATCTCAGCAGAGAGTAAACGATGTTTCCACCAGAGCTTCCATCACCATTGCCTCATTTCTATGATGCTCCCTCATCTGCTTCCTCTCAGGCTGCTGTTTTTCAACCACAGAGGAAGTTTCATTTGTTTACAGATCTTTTATCCACTCAATGCTTCTGCAGGAACTTTCAGCAGCCTTCTTACTTCTGTGGTCAGCCAGCTCCCAATACAGAGCTCAGCTCTGATCCTCACATGAAGGAAAGCTGTTTGCATAAAAATTTTCACTTACAGCCCTTGAAGACAAGAATTATGAAAGACCCTGAATAAACCTGCAGTCTGAAAAACATTAGTGGCCTCCTCCTTCTCCTAAACCATTCAGAAGTCAGTAAGCAGCGGGAGGGTAGTGCAGAAATATTTCAGCTAAGTAGGACTTTGTTTCAAATGACTGGAGAATGATCAACAGAGATGGAACTGCCATTTTGTCACTCTCATCTTTAAAACCTTGTTGGCTTTAAAGTTCTACTTTAGAAGGAAGATTTCCCAGGAGAAAAAGAAAAGGATCACAGTCTCTCAGCACCAGCCAAAATAAGAAGTGATATCTGTAACCAAGGTATAAGCATTCTCTGACAATTCAGGCTAATGAAGTTTTCTCTGTGAATTGCCACAGAGGCTTTTATGACAGAAAAGAGACCAGTAGTTCCATCACTGAAGTCCCTAAGCATAAAAATGTGCTTTCTTTTACAGTCTAAATTCAGACCTTATTTAAGTGATAAAACTGAGTCAGTGATCACAAGATCTGAACACATTTTCGTAACTTACTAGCAACTAAATAAAAATCACTTCCCAAAAGCTTTAAGATTTAGTGAATAAAAGATAAGTCATGAAAGTATCTTCTCAGCACACACTTTGGTATTGAGACATAAGACTTTGCATCATGTATTGCCAAACTTTGAATAGTAACAATGCCCAAAAGCTGTCACAAGCTAGGCAAGGAGAAACACAATCCTTTCAGTAATATGAATTCAGATATCTGCTTCTGGGGATTTGATCTTAACATCTCAATTTCATTATGAAGAAAAACTTCTCATATAAGTGAGAATCAGGGATTCTTAATTTTCATGAATTTTTCTTTAACTTAAATAAAATGATCACTATAGGGGATGCAGGGGGGAGGAAGGCAAAATGAACATGACAGCACAACATGGGAAATGGGAAGGGACAACTCTGCCTTTCTTTGTTTCTTGTTCTGAGCTCAGTTAAATCAGTGTAAGTTGGCAGTTCCCTAGATGTCTGTGCAGATAGGCCAATTTTACAGTAGTCAGAGAGAACTAGGTACTACTTTGCCTAAAGAAGCGTATCAGCTGCAATAAGACTTCAGGACTTGTTACAGCTGTGGAAAACTGAATATCATTAATTTCCCCTCATTTATTTTACTGTTGGGCTTGAAGTTTGTGCTGAAGTGGCCCACATGAAAATAAAATCAATCTGTTTCTCTTCTGTCCTGTATTTCTACATGATATTAGTGAAAAAATTAAGAGATAGATTACCATGATTAAAGGTAAGATGCCATCTGCACTTTTCTAAAGAAGAGAAAAATGTCCTTTTACCCATTTATTTCTGTGAATATATTTATTGTAAGGTGAAAGGTACACCTGGCTTATGAAGAAAGTGAATGGAAATGGCATTATGAGGCACTTTTTACTTGGCTTTTAAATAGCAATTATCCTAACATTTCTAAGGTATATATGGAGCTCACCATCTCCCCATGTCTTTGGACCACAGGCTAGATGTCATCTTTGACTTTTATTTCCTCTCATGAAGGTTTTCTCACTAAGATTTCCACAGACTTATTACCAGTACTCAGCAGATATAGAGAGAACCTTTAGAAAACAGTGGTTCATATTTTTCCAGTCTCTGCCAGTTTGTGTCATCCCCATTATTTTTGTGTGTCTCTCACAGGTTTCTTGACCTTACCTATGAACTGCTGCTGAGTGACTGGAACTGAGACCAGAACTTTGCTTACAGCACCAAGTTTGAATGTTGTCCAGGAGGAGCAGCGAGTACCTTGGAGACAGATATATTCAATCACCAGGGAGCAAATCCTGCTCTCTTAGCAATAAGAAAAGCAAACAGCAGTTGTAGAGACTGCTGTAATGAACATATCAAGAGGAATTTGGAATGCCTGGTCTAACAGAAGTGGATTGGATTCTCCTCTGTCTTACATCTTGCCTTGTACATATTTAGCAATAAAAGATGGTATTTTTTTCCTTCACTTAGCAATAAGAGATGGTATTTTTTCCTTCACTGAATACCAATGGTAGGGCAACATACATATTACAATATTTTCTATCATATTAGTGGGAAGGTCTGACACAAAAGAGTGACAGATCCCACCTGTGTGCCATCACCTCAAAATCCTGGTGAAGCAGCTGCTGTGCCAAGTGTTCCTTGTGGGAAATTCAGGAAGAACACAGCAATTATTGAGGACAAAAATAGAAATTTTATATGTCAGTAAAGTGAATGTGATCAGTGGAACAAGTTTCCATTTTTTTGGACTTTTCTATAATTCACACGCTAAATTTATTCTATATTCATACAGCAGTATATAATCCACATCTTTTTAAAAAGTTTAAGGTCAGATATTTTTAATCTTTATCTAAAACTATTTCTCATTCTCAAAATTGCATTTGAACAATGAGCTTGTAGCTTTTATGGAATACAATTTCTATTAAACAGATAAGGATATTAATTTTAATTGTGCAAAAATAATGTACCAGCATTCTGATTCTCTCCACAAAACACAAGTTTATGATTTGCCCTGTAGAGCTCAAACAACCGTCTCCCCATCTATTGCAAATCTCAAAATGTCTTCCGACTAATATTGCTTTTGTTGAAGACCATTTCCTGCAATAAATCACAGCACCTTTCATGAACCTCCTTTGCCATTTGCTAAGCACTAAACAACAGTGGCCTAAAGCAGGTAAGTAGCCGTTTCTGAGGCCAGTACAGATAATTCAAAGCAAGATAATAAACTAGCTTTGCATCCTCTGATTATGTACATTATAATTACAAGAATAACTGTATGTTAGGTGATAGGGTTGTTATAAAAATGTAGGGTTAATATAAAAAATAAATGCAAAGGTTAGAGAAGAAAATCTTGACTAACTGTGCTGCAAACCTGTCATCAGTGACTATCAAGTTGTGTTCTTTTACTTCCTTTAAGAAGATGTCTCTAAAGGACTTTGGTCACCTTCTGTCTCATTTTGTGTTTTATATTGCCACTGATAGAGCTTTTGCAAAGACTAAAAGGCTGACTGACATTTCTGAAAAGCATGTAATTAGCTGCACATTAGTGAGCTTTCAGATATCAGCTGGAGCAGCTCTGCTTTTATAAGCATTCAAAAGAAGCTGGCCATTGTCATGAGTATCAACTTTCTTTGTTTTGGCTATGGGCGCTACAAAATTATATTTAACTGCAGGTCTGCCACATATTGGTCATGACAGGAGGCAAGAAATTATCTGCAAGCTTTAAATGCACACTTATGGAGAGAATATTCAGGTCAGAAGAACTTAACATGCAAAGTTCTTACTTTTTTGTGCATTTCAATTAGTCACAGAAGAGAATTTAGCTGTGGTAACACCTCTCCCACAATGGAACATCTGAATGTCAGGGAATCTCTAAGAGTAGAGACACCAAATGAGAGTGTTATTAGGAAAAGGTCCTCCACAGAGAGCTTCGTTGGTAACAGGAACAGGCTCCCCAAGGAAGTGGTCACAACAGCAAACCTGCCAGAGTTTAAGGAATATCTGGACAACTCTCTTTGTCATTTGTTTTATTTTCAGGTAGTCCTGCGGGGAGCAAAGAGTTGGACATGATGATCCCTATAGGTCCTTTCCAACTCAAGTTATTCTTTAAATCTATTACTCTATGATAATAAAAAGACATTTTTTCCAAAGGTTATTGCATACAAGTTGTATATTATCGATGGTAGTTGTAGCTATAATCACTTTTTAACTTTATTTTTCAATTTGTGACACAGCTGAACCATATGATTTCCATCTCTCTTAAATGGACATAAAATCAGTAGAACTTTCCAGCCAAACTGCTTGAATTATTTATTTCCCCCAGTAATAGAGTCAAATCAGACCTAGGAATTTTTGTGCTGCTTTCTGGTAATAGAAGCTGATTGTCTCAAAGGAGATGTGCAAAATGGCCCCCTGTGAGTTCTACTTTACATTCTCATGAAAAATCAAATATTAGGCCACTTTTTTTCAAGAAATTTGACATGGATGATGAATTTTTGGAGCAAACTGGCCAATTTATGGGTCAGAATTAAAGTAATTTGATGGACTGGTGACATTTGGCAGTTGAGCAGTACTTTGGGATATGGAAACGTGACGTGAAATAGTGGGTAATAAACCTTTGAAAGTTCAAAGGTGAGAAAAGTATTTTACAGTTGAGAAAATTATGTCATTTTTTATACATTACCTGTGGGGTTTTTTTACTACATAAGAATCTTCCAAATTTTCCATAAAGTGACCAATGGACTGCACATTTAATGAGAGAGCCATGGGATCCATTGAAGAGGAATGTATTTTCTTGATAAAATAAGTGGCATATGCCACCATGAGGCTTAAACCCTAGTACTACCACTAGAAACATTTTCTATTTGTGCCCCTAAAGAAGGATTGCACAATGGTTCACAATGACCAACAATACTTTGAATAGAGCCTTTGGAAAACACTCATTTAACATGTCCATAAAAGGAACACAAAGATAAAATTTATTTCCCTTTGTCAGGTTTTTGGTATGTCACATCCCCAAATCACTCACAGAATATACCTGGCAGTATAGCATAAGCCATCCAGCTCCCCCCTAACAGCTTTCCATAAACAATTTCTGGCAGACATTTCTCTAACCTGTTTGCAGATGTCCCCAGTGAGAGACCTTGCACAATTATGCACGCAATGAATTCCAGCACCCATCTGTCCTTGCAGCTAGAAATTATTTCCCAATGTCTAACCTAAATCCAATATCTCATCTACTTTACTCATGCACTTGAGATCTCTCATTTGCTATTTCTCAGAATACTGCAAACCCAAAGCATTTTGGGTGGCCTGCAACATATGCAATAAATCTTGTCACTGGGACACTGAGTGAAGGATTACTGTTCTTTATGTGCTGAAATGAAAATGCAAAGCTTGACATTTATGTCTGTTTCTGCTGTTATCTGCTGTTTCTGCATGGCTTCTAGCCTGTTTCCCAGTCATGGTTATCAGCCTAAAATGTGATTGTGACTACAATAAGGCTCCTTATGCCTCCATGCAGTAACATAACCTGGAAGACCAGAACTTCTGATATTTCTGGCATAGAGAATTCTGCTTAGAAAGAGGCATAGCAGGTAAGTTGACTTACAGAAACCTCGACTATTTCTTATACTGTTTTCTTCCATGATTGTGTAATTTCTGCCTGTATCTCTACTATTAAGTTTTGTTTGAGGCTTGCCTCTGAAGGTATGTGAATTTACAAATGTCCCCTCTTATCTGTTATTAGCAGAAGAAAGCCACATTTTATGGTGGTTCTTAGATACAATCTTAATGTGCATAATAGTAATTACATCTGGAAAATCATGATCCTAAACAAGTTTTTTGTGCTTACCATAATTAAAATTGGCAGTGTTTATCTTATTTTGCATACTTCTATACAAGAGACACTGTAGTTAGGCAGTTTTCCATTTGGAAGTGTTAGAGAATGATTTTAATACAAAGCTTTGTATTGCATATCCACAGGAATTCCAGTGGCCCTGAAGCTGTTATTGGGATGTCTAGCAGCACCTACTCTGCAGATACCATGGAGTGATCATCTGCTTATGAAATTCATAGATCCTGAGAAGATGCCTCTCTGAACCCATTTGTCTGCAAAAGCCACACGAAGGACAGTTTAACAGAATCAAAAAAAAAATCCAGATTAATTTTTATTTGTTCTTTAAAATGTTGCAGTTTTAATGAAATATTACAATTAAAAATATTTTACACTTTCAAAACCAAATTGCTTGCTTTTTTGCAGTCCTTAAATATGAAATGGTGGCACAAAAAAAATAAATAAATGGGCTTGTTAGTATGTTCAAGCTCACCAATGAATTTTCTAGCAGAGTCTAGGCCTTTTGCAGTCCTAAGCATTGTCACAAGGAGGAAATTCTGTGCAGTGCAAATAAAAAGAAAACAGTAAATGTCTTGAGATACTCTTGATGCTTCAAGAGCACGGCATTCCAGCTGACATACACATGATATTAAAACACTCATGCCTCAAGAAGTGCCCTGACTCTCATCAAGTATCTCATTACCACAATTAAGCAGACTTTGCCTTACCGTAGTTAGAGTAATTCTGGGAGTTAAGTTACTAGTCTATTTTAGCAAATTTGTGGTTTATGTACATAGAAAATAACTTTCAGCTAGTAAATCTGTACTCATAGCTGCTAAGTAGCCTATAAACAAACACACATTCTAAGATGAGACTCTAATAACTGAGTCTAATTTGTCTTAAGTCCCTGAAGTCCTGCAGAACATGTCAGATGCCCAGTGGGTGATTCACAGCTTGCTGACTAAAATGAAAAAGAACCCCTGGGTTACTGGAGCTAATAAATAACGTGGCATATTTCTGCCATTAAAAGCTGCTGAAGTGCTGTAAGATAAGAAGGACAAAATCAACTTTTTTATTCTTTAGTACTAATGCAGAGAATTAATGATTTAGCACTGACACCTCTCACACAAGAAGACACCTTTCATTCCTGAAGACCCTCATGGCTGACTGATGTGATTTACTATCTGTGTGATTTCAGTCTGATGTGATCTGTCACTAACCAGCCCTGGGCTGGGTGGCATCACTGTTTTGGGAATAAAAAGGACTTCAGTGCAAAAATTGAAAATAGGAGTTTTTTTTCCAGGTGATTTTATAGGGCAGGGAGGGGAGGGGGGACAGACCTTGCTAAATAGTATGTAGAAATTTTGTGGTAAAGCCTCAATTTTTCCAAATATATGTTTGATAAGAATATTAAGAAAGAGAAAATTAATAGCCCAGAGAACTCCAGAGATGAAACCAGAAACGGACAAACAGCAACATTAGACAACCAAATTCTTAAGCCTTTGTACACAATTATTGCTTATTATAAAAAGTAAATGAGCACTTTGCAAAAGGCATAAAAGACATTTGTTATTTAGTACATTCTGAAAGATAAGGAAGAACAATCATTTCTAGAAATCTTTCTAATGCTAACAGATATGCAAAAATAAATTTGTACAACTGTCTGAAAATATGCATTTTTTAAAATTTTTGCAAATACGTAAACAAACCTGATGACCATTTATTCCTTTATTGCATAGAATAAAATCACCCCAATTCTTTTAAGAAAGACTGTATCATCTCGTTAATGCTGCTTCTGAATGTTTGGGGTTTTTTAATGAAGATATAAATTATATTTGTTCTAGTAGATATATCAAGATATTTATAGGATTAGATTGTAGATTGTTGTCTTGCAACTTGTTTCTTTCAGCTGCTATAATTTATAATCTTAGAGAAACACTCCATGTATTTATACATTTTACTAATCTTTTCTTTCACTGAGACTCAGACTAGTAGCTGCTACTTCCTCTCACATTCAACTATAAGAATTCTCATGTAGTTTATTGTAATAAAAAATACTGTACATCACAAGAAATTTTCCTGGTTATAGGAAATGAGGGTTGTACAGTAGATGAGCTCCTTCTGAAAGAATCCAAGAAGAGACAACTGTAGCAGTCTACAAATTGTCTTTGCATTAAATAGAAAAGCAAAAGCCCAGATGTTTTCCATGTGAGAGTTCAATTTCCTACCAGCACACCTCTAAGGAAAGGAAGTTCATCCTTAATATCTTAGACTATAGACTATAGACTTTAGGCTTTAAAATAGTACAACAGTGAAATGAGAACTCTTTCATGTTAAGACAACTTTGATTATGAAAGTTAATAGCAAAGAGCTCATTTCTTCCCATAGAAGCAGAATTAATCTCCAAGATCTCATCATCACCCCTTCCATTTGTCATGGGGATGGAAGCTCTGTTATTGGTATTGCTAAAATCATATTGTTTACAGACAGTTCATAGATGAGGCCTTGTGGGTGTGTTGCCTACTTCAACTGGCAGTAGAAGGCACTAACTAAATATACCTATCTGGACTGGAGGTGTGATTGAACCATGTGAACCCTCTGGCTCACCTGAATTTGATGAAGTGAGAGCTGCAGAATGGAGAATTCAGATGGGCCAGGAGGACAATTGTGCAACTTTGAAATGCCAGTCAGTCCCTGTGATTCCCTCAGAGCATGGCTGGCACAGACCTGCTTTGCCTTCTCCATAACAGCCTTTTCTCCACAGCTTCCTATGTCTCCCAGTCTGTTCATCCACCCAAGAGCTTCTATGCCTCACTGAAGGCATTGCTAACTACATCCTTCAGCTTCACTCTTTACCATACAGGAGCCTCTCTGCCATGATTCCTTACAATTTTACAGTCCCAAACTTGTCTAAGCTAAGCAGTTCTGTCACACCACAGATTCAGTCCTGCTTTCCAAGCACATTCTTGCCACACTTGACTGCTCCTCAGCTGCTTCTGCTCCTCTATGCTTATTTCAAGAGCCAACAAAAGAGCTGGTTCAGAACCCCTGGGCTGATTAACACAGACACTACAAATATTCCAAGTTTAGGTACAGATTGACATGGATGGTCTCCACCTGAGGTCAGAGATAAGATGATGCTCTGGAGGTGTCTGCCACTGAAGCAATTTCTTGTCAACTGGAAAAGCAATCTCAGCATCTTGCTTCCCAAAAAGCTGCAAATGTCACCAACCAAGAGAAATCAGCCTAACTGCACTGCTTATTTCTACCATTACCGTTTACTAAACCTACAACACTAGAGAGTTTTTGTTACGTCAATATTTTTCTTGTGAAAATAGAACAAGTGCTCTAAATCATTAGTGATTTTAAAAACAAGCTTAATTTCATTTATTATATCAGTCTTTGTATCTTGCATTACTGACAATATCACAAGACAATTCACTAGATCAGAATGTTGGCTAAGAGAGGAAAGGATTTTATCTTACAGTGCTACTGACAAGGGACTTAGAACAGCAGCAAATATTTTGACAGAGTGTCTTGCTTCCCAAGAAAGCTTAGAAGAATGCCATTTAACTAAGGGATACTTTCCTGTGATACAGTGGAGTTATATTCAACTTTCAGGGCTTAATCCATCAGTGCAAATTCTGAGACAATTTCTCAGGTGTTGTGGATGAAATCTTTCTCTAAATAATGTTCAAGTAAATATGAAATAGTTCCTCTGTCATCACCATTGGAAGTGTAACAGTAGCCAAAACAACAGGACATTTTTTCTTTTCCATGGAGTAAACATTAGAAAAAGCTGTGGCAACGGTGGAATTAGGCATTTCTAAATACTTGGTGGGTACATGTGTGAAATACTTTTTATTACGGTATCATGAAGAGACATTACTAAAGGCACACATGGCTGGGAATTTCCCAATTCCTATTAAGATGTCAGAGAATTACCATAATTTTTGTGTGAAAATACAGTCCTTGGTGGAAGGACAGGTCTCAGCTCTACTGCTGACTATGGATAAAGGTTGTAAAGGTTGTAAAGAGGTCTGGGTGTGGAAGGTGGGAGCAACACTGAGGAGCGATGCGCCTTTCATGTTCTGAAAGATGGCATGAGCAGAAAGGGAGGACTTTGCTCCACCCAGAGGAGACCCATGCAAGTCATACAGAAAGTAATCTTTGACTCCTGCACACAACCATACTGCAGCCAGACAGACCTGAGAAGAGGCAGCTGGATTATTAATTCCAGCTTTGCAAAGGTTTCCTCTGTCTGACTGCAGCACCGCACAATTTCTGCTGCTGCTGCTTTTATGCAGGGTTGCCTGGATACTTGTCTCATCGAGGATCTGGCTGATTAAAGTGTGGCTCCAGTTTGGTGATTGGAAGACTCTGATCTGTCATCTAAATGAGGAAATCTTTAGCAAAGAAAAAGTGATTTGTCAAAAGCCTGCTTTATCCAAGTTAGACACAATTATCCCCAAGGAAGCTCGTAACAGATTTTTCTCTTATAAACATCCTAAACATGTCCAATGAGGTTCAGTGACTTTATGTCATTGTGCAAAGCATAATATTTTTGGGCACAATGTGCTCCCACACTATGTCTTGCTTGTGTATAATACACACAAGCATATGATGGCTGATGGCTGCTTCCAGCAGCAGTTAAAATCCATTCCCAGTGTGAGAACATCACAGGTTATCAGTACATTCTGAGCCCGTTTTCTCAGGGCTATCACAAGTCCCATGTTTGGTAGAATGCTTAGAAAGAAACCACAATAAATACACCAAATTCTAGCCAGATAGGAGAGGCATTGGATTTGTGCCTTTCCACATGCGGAGTTCAGAAACTTTTATCTTTCCTTCTTGGTCGGTTTTTGTTGGCTGCTTTGCTTTTTCTAGAATTACAACATATATAGCAGTAAAAATGATCAGAACTGGAATCAAAAAATTAATAGTAAGTGAGGAAATTAAACCCTGCAAGAAATTATCATCACATAAATTAATTAAATAAAGTTTCCATGGAAATAAAACAAAATATAATGAACATGAAATTTGTCACAAAAGAGGTTTCCACAACATAAGAAATTTTCCTCTGTGCTGAGGGAGGAGAGTGAAGGATGGGGAAGGGAGGTATTCAGAAAAGGAAATCCAAGACAATATATGAAGGCCAGACATTTTTCTCTGAAAAAAGTATTGCAGTCTATTTCTCAGTTTTATGTTTAATGGAAATTTTTTATCTCACGTCTAGTAAATTTTTCCTGATTCAAAATTTGGCAAAATTGTTAATTTATTGAGAAAATATTTGGTCTCCAGAAACTGAAATAAAAATATACTTAATAAGTGTTTCATGTAAATTGACTTACAGTCGGATGTGAAGAACTAAAATTTTTTTAATCTGACTGATTATCTAGATAGTATAATTTTGGGGTTTATTTTCTTTGGAATAATGAGAATATTAAATCAGTTTCCCACAATGTTAAAAATTCTCTGAATTTTAAAGGAAATTCCTCTAAAGGAATTCTTTAATTGTTATCATTTAATGGATTTATTTTAATTTTTTTTAATTATCTGTGACTTTTTGAAAGCTTTTTAGTTTTGTTCCGGCACTCATTTCTGAAGTGTGGCAAGGCAAATAAAAATTCCTTCTCATCTTCATAAATTTTAAGGTATTTTCCTTACTCCTATTTAATTCCAAAATTCAGAATTGCTGCAAACCAAAGCTTCCAAGGCTACTACCTTTCTAATACTATTCACCAGTACCTAAACTATGTGCATTGTTGTAACACATCACTGAAGAAAGATTTAAGGACATGGAAAAGATTTGGTTCAAGTTTCAATTTCTTTTTTAGGAACAAGGTAGTATAACTTCTACTTGCATTAAGAAACAGCATCAGATTCACTTTTTTCACTTGTTCATTTCCAGTACTGTAACTTCTGCTTCTTTATAACTATGATCTCTCCTTCCAAATAAAGTTAATTATGTGAGGTATAAAATTGGGCTGAAGACTTAGTCTTGCTTCTACCTGAGTTGGAAAAAGACACATTTTTCAGTTTTCCTGTCACAATTCCCTTCATCCCAATCTAGGTAGCTCCAGTTCTTCTCCTCAGGTAGAGCAACAACTGAGGGGAAATGACTGATACCATAACAAGTCAAGGCAGCAGAATAACAGAGGTCACAAGCTGGGTTTTGTTTGCCTTCAAATAATGTGTAAAAATCTCTCTTTTCTAATACCATAACAAGGATATATTTACTACCATTACAGATGATGCCAAGTGGAAATCTGGATGCTGAAAGTCAGGCATCTAAATAAGTTGGTTCCATCTGGTATAACTAAATATCCATCTTTTCTGTATGTACTGAACAGTCTTAGCAAGCTGTACTGCCAGCAAGATACTAGAAGAATGTACACTTTGTTGCCTTTTAGGAGAGATGGCATAGCTCTTTTTTTCTTTTTTTTTTAGTTCCAATTAGCTGTACTGTTGAGATTAGTCTCAGAACATGCTAGGAAAGAAGATGACAAAGCCCTTAAAAAAAATAAGAGAAAAACCAAATTCATGACAATACATCACAATGTGACTAAACCTCCTATGCATATGGAACAGCATTTCACATTTATAGACCTTTAGGAGTTTTTGATGCAGGTGCTCTGATTTCACAATCCAGGGTACAAAAAAAGAGGTGGCATGCAGGGAAAAGAATGGCATAATGAAGTGAAAGAACAATCTCATTCTTACAGCACTGAGTGATTGGTCTTAGTCAATCTTTGGAAAACTAAATATAGAAAGGTTCAAAGAGGATTAAATCTGCAGTAGCTGAGGGTATCTAAAGTGGTTATGAAATGAACACAGAGTTTAATTAATTCAATAGATGAAGAACTGCTTAATAGCATAATTACTTGAATTTATTGCAGATATTCCGTAATATGTGTGAAATGAACACTTTAACCCTGAAAATACTGAGATTCATGATTCATTCCTTGCTACTGAATGGTTCACTTAATTATTAACAATTATTATATTCTATTATTATTACATTCTATTAACATTATTTTGTAACTTTTAAATATATATGCCATGATTTACATCTCTCAAACCAAGTGTCCTCATTTCTAAAAAAAACTGATTAAAACTATTTATTGTCTAAAAATGCATGTAATGCCTGGGTGATGCTGTGTGGGAGGGTATTATTTCAACTCTAAATTATCCCTCTACACTTATAGAGGAATGGGAATAATGATATGATCATCACATCTTTTGCTGTGAGGTAGCAAAATTTAGTTACCATAGACAACTAAAAAATTCATATTTTCCTAGTTCAACAACAACAACGACAGTGGCTTACCTGAGTTCCCATGAGTTATGTTTTACTGTAAGTACAGAAACATACATGAAGCTTTAGATCTCATGCTCCATCTGGTTTCTGGTTGCTTTTAAATACTTAACATAGTCAAAACATCATCAGCTCAGAGACTCTTAAAGATATAATATACAACTTTTTTCTTCCTCTTAAGTGGGTCAGGAGTATGTAATAGTTACTACGGTTACTTCATTTCTGTTCATATCCTTATTTCAGTATTCTCTGCAGATCCTCCATTCAGATCAGGTTCTCTCATTGTTGTTGAGGCTGTGAAAATATCAAAAGATATTTTTCTTTTTCCTGAAGATCTGTCATAATCGATAAATTAATCATGCTGTCAGAAGGAAGTTTGTTCTTGAACAGGATGTGAAAGTTTATTTTAGAGTTGTTCTTGGGGTTTTTGCACACTTAAAATACTATTAGTTTATGATTCAGTTTCTTTTTCTCAAATTAGATGCAGAGACTAAACTGAGAGCTTTGAAGATCTGGATCATTGGATGATTTGGTACATGCAAAGAGAAGCAGCTTTATGAAGGATCAAGAAACTAAAATAAATTAAAGGACACCTGATGTGATAAGTCGGATTTTACTTTGGCTATTTCATTTGTATTAATCAATAAACCTATTACCTGCTATCAAAAAGCTCTGGGGGCAGATAAAAGAGATATTTACCTAGTTGCACTTTTAAAGGCACCTAAATGCCTAGTGACTTTAAAAATTGATTTAAATACTTGGGTTACATTGTAAAAAAATGTACATTCCATGGATTGAGTGACAAGGCACGTTAACATGTAGAAGTGCCTAAACTGAGTAGTAAATGACATGTATCCTCAAAAAGAAAAGTTTTTAGGTAATGTCAAGGATGTTTTTGTCTTCCTTTATCTAGAGAATTTGTCCATCTGATAAAAGGTGTAGCTCTGCCTCCAGATCCGAATCCAGGAACTTCTGGGTTTTGGGAAATGGGAGTGTCTCTATGTACTTCATTGATTACAAACCTAAAAGTTGTTGGATAGCAAGCTACTTTTTTTTATTTGATGATGTCAGTATCAGGTCAAACTATTACTGTAATTAATCAGCATGGATCTGTACATCGAAGAGTGTTCTGACCTTACCATTCCATCTTATGGCTGATGAACAGAAATCTCCAAGCAGATGGACAGTAGATTTTTATCATTGAAAGTGAAAAGCTCAGATCACAATGCCACAGAATTAAACTACTCAGATGCCTGTGGGTTTAAGCCATAAATAAGATAATAATTTTTTTTTCAGTATTTATTTCAGTATTGTTTGTATGCATTAGAAACACACAAACTTTAAAAATGTAATGCATAATAACGACAACTAATGAAGTTGCTAACAGAGATTCAATTTAACATGTCATGAATTGAGCTACCAATATAATAATGCAGCTTTCCCACTGATAATCACGAGCTTTGAATCAGGCCTTGCTAATTTCCTACCTGAGAAACTCCAATTTTTAAAAAGACAACAAAAAGGGCATGAAGGATCTCAACCTAAAAATGTGGTGTAACACATAAATACATGCACTGTGTGGATCATATTTCTTAGGCACTTAAAAATTTCTTTTTCCCCTCCCACAGAGGAGCCATAATTCAGGTGAAAATGCTCAAAGGACAACTCAGCTTCATATGATTTCTGCTCACACAGGCCCAGGAAGAAAGAGCAGAAAGGGAAATCCTTTACTCTTTGATGGTGAAAGATTCACAGACACACCAAAAATGCAGCAACTGTAATGAAAATTTATCCCAGAAAATTCCTCTGCATCAGGGAAGGGTATTGTGTCTCTTTCCTGTTTGGCACAGAACTCTAATGCAGCCAAACTATTTCCAGTTAAATAGTATTGCTTCTTAGCCTTAAACAAGGAAGATAGGTTTCAGCACAAAACCTATGACCTTCAAACTTAAAATATTCTATATTTTCTAGTGGAAAAAATTGTCTCAGTCATCTACTTCAAAATTTTTAATAGCAAAAGCTGATAAATACTCACCTCCTATAAATAGTATAATTGCCAAATAAGTCAAGTATGTTTTAAAAGATAAGTCATAACTTCTTGAATAAAAGACTTCATATGTTCACTTTCTGAAACCAGCTCTCAATCCATTATCATTAAGATTAATCAACTAATATTCAGATATGAGGAAATACTGAAGAGTCATAATTGCACAATGTTAATCAAAGACAGGAAGAGTGATGAGAAAATAAAATAAAGGGAGCAGAGTTCTGTCAGAATTTTGCCAGCCATTTGTGCATACCAATTTTCATTTGCCTATGTGACCTGAGTAAGCATGCGAGGAATGCTTTCAAATTATAATTTAACAATAATAATGTCAAAGAATTGTCAATTATTTAAAATAAATCTCAAAAAATTGCTTTTGAATGACTTTTCCACAAAAAAAAATGGACAAACATGGTCTCTCAACTCAGGTTTCAGTAAGTCTCTGATTGTTGCCATCACATTTCAGATCAATGAATATCTTTTTTTTTTTCTGAAAGAGGAAATAATTTTTTGTATTTAGGAGTTTAAAAGATTTAACTTTTTTAAAAAAAGCGTCTTCTTTTTTTTTTCCTATACATTTTGAAATATTAGTTATCCCACATGGATTCTGAGTTAAAAGATGAACTTTGGAGGCACCTACCAAAGCAGAGCATTTGAGAAAATAAGTTAGATGTCATCCTTGAAGCCTCGATCCAGAAAAGCTAGGGTCAATGACAGAGAACTATCTTGCTGAATAAATAAGCCAAATGTGACAGCAATTATTCAACATTTCTGAAATAAATCCAGATATTGAAAAAGTACAAGTCTCAAATAT
This sequence comes from Sterrhoptilus dennistouni, assembly GCA_013397095.1. Classification (NCBI taxonomy): domain Eukaryota; kingdom Metazoa; phylum Chordata; class Aves; order Passeriformes; family Zosteropidae; genus Sterrhoptilus; species Sterrhoptilus dennistouni. The sequence goes on along the minus strand of VWZU01005070.1, from coordinate 1,594,659 downwards.
ATTAATCTTCTGCAAAAAAAAAAAAATATATGTCATAACAAAAGGAATTCCACTTCTTCCAACCATTAATACACTTTGCTCGTCTAATTCCAGTACAATTTTTCATATTTTTTAATATATATTTCACCATGGCCTCTTTGCAGGAAGCAGTCTGATGTCAGCTGCTTTTATGAAGTATTCTGTTTCACTGACACCTACTCTCCCATCTCAGATCAATTGAGAGTATGAGTAACTTAAAATATTGACAATAAACAAAGATATAAGGATGTACTATCAGCGTTTTTCTTATAGCTGGTTTCAATAATTTTCCTCAGAAGAATGTAAATAATCTACCTGAACATAAAATTTCACCTGACTGGCATTTTCAAGTTCAGAGGAAAAGAAGTGTTCCTCTATTTAACAGCAATATATGAAGTCTAAGGTGTATTTTCTAGTACATCACTTTCTTGTGAACTAACTAAAGCCATGTTAAACCAAACTTGAGATTCTCACCTCAAATCATTGTGAAAATACTTTGAGATTGAAAATATGTTCTATGAGAAGTAGGCTGATTGGGCAGTCTCTGAGCTTTGAATTTCATTAAATTACCTTGGTTATAGATAAATTCTGGTGTTTTACAAGACCTAATCACCTTGATGATCAGATCAGAGACATAGTAAGGATGTTCCACAGCTTCCTGTCAGAGTACCCTGTCCACATTTTCCTCTGAAAGAAACCACAGCAGTGATGATTATGTGTGACTGAGTCTTGTTCTGTCAGGGAGGTAAGGCAAGGCCAGAGCAAAATCTTCAGTGTTTGAGAAGATTGGGCATACCTATTGCCAGTTCTTGAATGGAATTTTTGCATGCTTAAAGGCAGCTATTACAATATTTTGTTGATCTGGCAACTGCAGATAATCATTCTCTGTAATTATCATCAAAGTTTCATGAATGACAACCAGTAGAGAAATATTTTTTCTGTCACTGGTTTTGCTAGTGAAGGTTTCCTTTTTTATTTGCCACAGCTCCCTGCTGAACATATTGTAAAAATAATGCCTAGTTTCTAAATGCTCATACTTTATTCCATTCATTACAGACATTCCAAAATAACATTCTGGAACTGAAATGCACTCTTTCGTGGTTTCCATTTCCAAGTTTCTGAGCTGTTCGGTAGCATATTCTTTTGTATGTTCAAAACTAGGCTATCAAAATATAATGCCAATTTAAGCCACAACCATTATTTATATTAGTAGTGAAGGAGGGAAAACGTAGTGGTAAATTAATCTTTGTGCAGCAAAGAACTCCTTAAAAAGGTTTCCAGCATGCATAGTAATGAACTATTGCTATCTCTCTGCAACAGACATCTTTAAATAACTATGTCCAAAGTTGTTTAAAATCCTTTTCCTAGAATTTCAGTTTCAGTAATGCAGGGAAGACTGATTCCTCACTTATAACTTATATGAGGCTGATCAGCACAAGCCTCCTTTTTTATCTTCTGCTTAATATAGGGAACTCATGAATCAGCTATGACTTTTACATGCCTTCCCTCTGACCTTCCCACAGATAATCATAATAACACTGGGCTGCTGAGAATCAATCAGTTTTCATAAAGGCAGCAGTCTTCAGATTAATCTCATATTATTAATTCTGCAAGTTAAAAAGACAAGCAGAAAGACAAGATGGCTCTCAGTGCTATTTACTTCCCTAAAAATATTTCCTGTGGATAATAAACAAACAAATTTCCAATCTGGTGAAGCTGTAAATTTGCAGCCTTCATGAAAATTAATTTAAATGGATGTGACTGTGAGGTTGGGATTGTAAAGATTAGGGAGACTCCTGTAGTTATAATTGCCTGTTCAGTTCATCTGCTGCTCTGTCACTCAAGAGTGGCACAGCTGCATTAACAACTCTAATCATAATCTAATTCTCAGATCAAATTCCCATCTTCAATATATCCTTTAATAAAGCTTCCATACCCCATCTTTTAGCCTTAATTATTGCTTCCTGTCTCCCCTGACAACCAAATTAAAAGGTACATGCAGCAGTTCTACAATAAAAAAATAGCACAGATACAACAACTGTACTGCAAATTCACACTAACCTTGTGAAGGTTGGATGGCTTGTGATAACTAGATTTTTTACTGATAGTGAAAGCACTAGAAGATAAGAAATACGATTTTATAATCATTTATTGATTTTTCTTTTTTTCTTGCTAATATGGAAAATTACCTGGGCCAGTTTTTAGATCAGCAAAGTGAGAAAAGGCAATTTTATAGGAAAGCTGTCTAGATCCCAACATGTAAACTGTTTTACTTCTTAAACTTGGAGCTCTTGACATGTCAGTTGTTGACAGTAGACAGTGTATTGGTTAAAGCTAAATCCCTTTCAGGAACTGAGAGGCCAAGTCAGCAAGATACTTACACAATCCTTTTGGCATATTGTTAATATCAAGACAATAAAACTGTTAACAAGTTTAAAAATAGTAAATATCAAACTACTTTTTTGATCAGGAACTTCTGAGTGATTCAGTGCCTCATCCATGCAGGATTCTGTTTTGTCTGCTGCACTCTGCAAATGAAGATTTCAGTAAGAGAATTAAACTGTCATCTATGAAAATGTAACAGGAAGACACATCCACATTTCTGAGCTAGAAATGTACTTCCCTGAAACTTTAATAATGGAGTGATGAAATCATGGGTAAATAGGGAAAATTATTAAAAATTTAACACGGCAGGATGTCTGTGGTCAACAAAAGAGAAGACAATTGTCAGCATCAGTAATGGAGAAAAAGATTAATCAATTATCAAAATATTTCAGCTAAGGTAGGCAGGTTTTAAACAAAATAGGACACTATGGTGTTGAGATGTTTAAAAATGTAGCCCTGGATTTCAAGGGCAGAAAGCAAAGTCTTCCTGAAATGGTTTCATAGATAAGAGAGACCTGCAAGAATGCCAGGCTTTAAACATGGTGGATTTTAATTATCCTGATACTGGTATTGATTTGGATAAGAACTGTTTCAGGGCTAAAGAGACAAATGTGTTTGAGAAAGTTGCAAAGGATTTATTTTCCAAGCAATGTGCTGACCAGTTTTAGTGTCTCGGGGCTATCTTAGGAGTGAATGGATCTTGACAAAACCAGGACATTGAGGACAATTTAGTGTAGGCAATGAATCTGAAACAGAAAGTCCTGAAGAATGAAAAGGGTTTATCACTCAAATGGATACAGACTAAAGAACTCTGACCTAGAAAGGAATGTGTTTAGTCATTCTCACTTAGAATATCTAAAAGTGAGAAATGAAATGTGTTGCATAATATTTTAGGTCAGTTCTGAAAATGAAGAGAGTTTTTCCTGCACCTAGATTTCTGTTGTCACATACCAAGCTTAAAGAAATTATGTGAGAAACTCCAATATTTAAAATTCCTTTTGTACTGGATCAAACATTTCTGGTGGTCATGAAGACTCTCATCAGGCAGGTTTTGCAACTGGTGAAACTTTTGACTTCTCACTGATGAACCAAAAAAATTCTTTTTCCTTTGTCTGCATTTTTTTGAGACTTGAAGGATGATGTTCCTGAAGTACATGGTCCACCTAAAGAAAAAAAACACATAAGACAGGTGTAGATACATTATTTTTAAACATCAAACTGAAGACAATAACTAATTTCTTTTGTATTTGAAGGTTTTATGATCAGCAAGGTCTTTCCAGACATGATACTGTCATGCTGTCCCAGGTGAGTATTTCTCAAATATCTTTCACAAACCTTTCTAAAATATTAAGCTCTCTCTTTCCCCAACATTCATTTGTTGGCAGTAATTATACTACAGTTTCTTCCATCCTTTTAATGTATTTACTTTTAGAAGACTTTGTGGATGCAAGACTGTGTTACTATTCCCACCTTTTGTTTTGAAAATGGAAAGAAACAAAGAGGAAATGTGATTCAACTCCGCTTGTCAAGTAGAAGCATAGTTTTAGAGGAGCCTGTAATTCTCTTAATGGTCAATGAGGAGAGAGCAGTTGTCTTCAGAGGACAACTCCATTTATCACACAATAGCACTTGAGGGGAATCACTGGAGAGAGCTCTACAGCCCTTGGTGTGGGAACACTTCAGTTTTCCAGTGCTGGATCCAGTGACAAAAGTGTTCCAGAGCTAAGCAACTGCAACCTGAGTAACCCACTGTGATCCCATTAGTAAGTATACTACCCTGGTGTCATCCCAGGAGTAAGAGCTACACTGTCCCTTCTCACTGCTTAGAAACCTAAATAATGGTGGGATGGGGAAGGGGGAATGGGAGCTTTTCTGAACACTGAAGCATTGCACCTTATAATTTTTCCTGTAAAATCAAATCATAACCATTTTGTCACAGAGCTGGGGCTCTGTGTATTCATATAAACAAAGAAGAATTACCTGAACACCAATGTCAGAACAGCATGGGGATGTTCTCTGGGCTCAGTATCAGGTTTTTCTCTTGGCCAATCAGAGCTTGAATTTCAAAAATTCCCAATCTGAGAGATTGATATCCTTATGACAAAATATTGGCTATTCTGACATGAGAGACTAAACATCATTTTTCTTTTTTCAGATAAATTCTTTGGCTCAAAGAAATACTTTGAGCTGAAACTTTCCTTGAAATCAGCTTTACATATTGCTGAAACAGCATTTTTAAAAGAAAAATATAAGTGTCTGAATAACTCCTTAAAAGCTCTCCTCTATGAATTTGATATTAAAGCTACACTTATAACTACAGGAATTGGATGCTTCAAAAGTTTTGGGCTAAGCAGTGTGGTTCAGTACCCAGAATGCAAAAGGCTTATCTGTGCCACCCACATTTCTTGTGTTAGCAAAATCAGAGTACAAATTCTGTGAGAAAAGTCTTTTATCAAGGTTTCTGACACTCATTGTTCTGTTGTTTTTCTTTCTTACTCTTTTTCCTTGGGATTTTTACTTGAGAATGGTACCAGAGCAGATTTATTCATAAATGTATAAAGGTTTGGCTCTATGAGAAGCAAAATATGTGCAGTTTTTATCTTGTCAGCTCTTCAACTCACCAACTTTCTACCCTATGAAGGCATGTACGTATATCTACGAAGGCATGAAAGTATGTCTATGCAATTCTTATATCTATTGGGACAGATGGACATCCTTCTTGGATTCGGTTCCTTCCTGATCTTTCTCAGCCTCCAGTTAAAATTGCAAAAGACATTTCCCTGTTACTCATGGCAGGTGAAGTCACACCAGGTACCACAAGTTTTGAACAACTATACAAATATAGACAGTGAGGTAAGCATTATGTACAATTTCAAATGCAAATAATCAATGAATACATATATTATCAGTCACTCCCAAGGGTTATTGATCTAAGGAAAGGGGGAAAGCATGTCTTTATGTTGAACAACCCTCACTACATATGTGTCTACCCATAAAGGCATACAATTAATGGAAAAAGTGTTTTCTACAGTTTTCTACTCCGTATTCTTTAAGAAGACTTTGGGATTAATAACTATAAGATTCCTGTAGAGACTTTTGCACTTTGAATATATCCACATGAACACCTTTGTAGGCCTAGAGCATCTTAGTGATAGAAACTATCACAACACATTTCTTGAATCCAGGCAAGGCATGGGTCAATCAAACAGCCCTTCAGTCTGCATTCAGAACAACCTGCACTCTTTCCCAGATGCAGTTCCCCCTCTGTGACTGGAAGACTTCATATTCCAAAAGCTCCATACATATTTCTGAGCCTGTAATTCCTTGTCTTACTTTGAATTTAACATTTCCTTATTAGCAGTGATCACTCCGAGTACCCTATTAACATTATACTTCACAAAGGAACAAGTGTTAACAAAGATAAAGAAACTTGCTAAGAGGTTTAGGAAAATAAGTTATACCACTTCTGCTTTGATTTTACTATTTATTTTCTCTGCTTCCATTAAGCAACATCTATATATTTCTTTCTTATTGCCTTACGTTTTGCATTTTTATGTTACTTACAAAATGAAGCAGAGTTCAGAGCCACAGATTAGAGATGGGTTTGGTTTCTTCCTTCTGTCTTCTGGTTGCACATTTACTGTGTTTCAGGTGGGTGTAAGACAAGTGTTCCTACACAAACTTATATCTTAGCTACCTTACAGTTTAGCTAATCTCCTGAGAGACTATAGATACCAACCCAGAGTTCTTCAGATTGAAAAGATCTGTGTAAAATTCAAAGCCATGTGAAGTATTACCCAATTTTCAGTGAACTGATTTGTGTTTCAGACTCAGAGAGGACCCCTCCTTTTCTAAGTTGTTTTTGTGTATCCAAGGATGTAGGTGCTTGAAAAGCTCCTGCTGGGAATTGTCATTCACCTGGCCAAGCTGGGACCCTTGTACCAGGAGCTGGAGCCCAGGGAAGGTTGTGTCCAGAGACTGGTCACTGCAGGGCCATGGCAAGCACATCTGGCAGCACATCTGGCAGCCTGCCTGAGGTGTGGAACCAGGGACTGGCCCTGAGCCCATGTATTTAAGTAAGGCAAGTGATTTCATCCACTCAATGGACAGATTCAAATGATGAATTCGACAATGCCTTTAGAAAATAGTCACATTAAAAAACAAACAAGCAAAAAAACCACATTCATAGTGTGAGAAAAAGTATTCCTGATCTGTAAGATTTAAAGCATCTCAGAAGCCAGTTTTAAACGGCAGAAGTAGCAGCAAGTAATCCCTCACTAAGTTCCCAAGTTCTCATATAGTTATTTTTCTTTGCTTATTTTATTTTTAAAATATTTCATCCTTCCTTTGTTTTGCTTGTGATTTAAAATGCTTCTTTTGGGGGGGTGGCTTTTGTGGTTTTTGTTTTGTTTTCAGATCCTTGATTATTCCTCTAGTCTCTTCTTGGTCTCTCCTACCTTTCATGGTCTTTCTGCAATGAGTTGTCCCCACTGGTGCATCCACAGCTAATTGCATATGATTTTATTTATTCAATTAGAGTTAATTTTTGCCTGTGAAGAAGGCTTTCTTCTAGCATGCACTGTATCCAAAGGAAAATAAACTACTTATCTTCAGGTGTTATTTTATAGAACATATGTTTTTCACTGTGACAGTCTATATTTACAGTTCCCTGATACATTGAATGTCCTGATGATTGATCAATAAAAGGATATAGTCCTGCACCTGATTATTTCTGTTTTGATAACAATAACTGTATTTTACTTCTCTACACTTAAAAAAGCACTGTTGGCACTCATGTTCTTACAGGTATATTCAATAGCTGCCTGATTGTTTCATAGACCTATGCTAAAATATGACACTCTTTCTTTTTGAACTTAAAACCTTGTCCTCTTTATTCTGTCATTTTCAATAAACCACTGACAGTCTGCCTTGTTTGCCAGTGAATAAAAATGTGTGGTTCAATTACAGGAGCTGATGCTCTGAAGGTTAAATCACTTCACTGCATCTCTTGTACTCTGTGTAAGGAAAGACTTTGATTAACCAAGTCTTTCACATTAACAATGGTACTCTATGTTGAGTGTAACATCTTGGAGTGAAAATGAGCTTTTGGATTGTCCTGTTTAATATTTGTAGCATTATAATGTTAAGGTTTCATATTTTTTTCAAACACATTCATAGCCATAATTATTACTTTAGAGAATAATGTCATGCTACAGCCTTGATTCCCTCAGTTTACAAATGAGTGTTATGCTTAAAATGGTTTACATGCTGAGGTGTGAAATTTTGGTGGCATTTTCTTATAAAATAGTATTTACTATTCTCACTACTAGTTTCTGAATGTGAATGAATATTGTTCCTTTGCATAAATCTTTCCAGAGTTCTTTTTTCCCCCTTATATCAGAAAATTTGGCAAAGAAAGTTCATTCAGGAATTAGTAAGTCTAAAATTATCAACCCTGTTGTAGCAGCCTAATTCTCTTTTAGTTATTCAAAACAGATGTTGACATCATTTTTACTTCATAGTCCCTCAGTGTAAGGCATAAACGAAAGCTATAATTGTAGAAGCATGTTTATGCCTTAATGGGGTCAGATTCCATGACTATGTATGACATATATACTTCTGAATCATGGCTCAAATGAGGAGAAGCATAAGAAAGTAATTAGGCTTATAATTTTGGGCAGTAGACAAATGTAATAATTGGGAATATCTTTATTCCATTTTTCACTTTCCATATATTCAGATTTTTCCTTTTTGCATGGATGACCTCAAGAAGCAATTCTCCAGAACTCTCTTTTAGTCATTCTTGGCTTTTTATCTAACCTCTTTTCATATATAACTGTTTTTTTTCCTGTGTGACTATTGGTAATGGAAATAAACCTCCCTTTTCACTTGAGCTTTGTCCCAGCACACAGGAGGTTACTTACACAATCTTACTCAGTTTCTGCAACCTGCTTTTGAAAACTGTGGTCTGCCTCATATGTTTGTCAGTTCTGCCTAACGTTTCTTGTAAAAGTCTATTTTTTCATAATTACTTCATAAATACTTCTTTCTTTTGTCTTCTCTGCACTTTCAAGATAAAAATACGATTGCGTTTCTATTCTTTCTACTATATTGTGCTTCATATAATAGGTACGAAATGAGGGATTTTTTTTCCTTAATTAATGTATTGCTTACATTTTCCTTGTTCAACTCGTTAGATTTTTAGTTGTCATTATTGTGGGTCATAGAGAGACCTCCTGAAAACAAAAAACAGTACAATTTGATAAAAGCTCACACTGATATTTAGATACTTCTTAACTTCAGGAGGGAAAGAGCAGCAAAAAAATTAAAATGGTTACTTACATCTGTCTCCTGGTTTCTTTGGAAGCAGAGCTGTCTTAATTTCTAAGGGTAATGCAATGGGGGTGATAGGACTTAGTGTCTCTGACAGCTATTGAACTTTTAGAGCAAAAAGTGCCTTTAGGTCATCAGAGCTGAGGATGTCTTTCTTGGGAAAATCAAAAAGTGTTTCAGCCAACCACAACAACAGCAGGTCTACCATGCTCATAGAGACCAGGATGAATTTACTTATCCATGTAGCTCAGAGATGAGAACAATTCTCACAATTTGTCTATCTTCCTACCCCTTTTCCCCCATGATTCCTGCTTGGCTACAAAAAAAGTATTTGCAGGATTTCATATCATGAACTGGTGATGATGTGAAGATTTTAAAATAATAAAATAAATAAATAAAAATAAATGTGAAGAATAAAAGATTTTTTCAAACATTTAGAGGAAATGGCCTCATTATAGACTCGGTTCCTTTTCTTTCTATTTCCAAGTGGTCTTTAGTTTTGCTGTTGAAGAGCCTGAGACAGGAGTGCAGGATGCAGACTTAGAATTTCATAATTACATTCCTAGCATAAATCAGTTAAAGAAAACTGTGTTATTGCCTCAAAGAAAGTGCAGCATAGGGCAAGACAAATGAAACTGAGTCTGAACAATAGATTTGATGCAGCAGATTTACTATAAAACAAATGCAAAGTTTAAGGAATTTTGGTTGTTTTCTCCCTTGAAAAAAAAATGAAATTCGAGATGAATAGAAAATTTTGGATCTATCAGAAAGATTGGTAAAACTGCTAACACCAGTCTATGAATACTTAAAAGGGAATAAAATAAAAACTGAGAGACACAATCTACTAATTTCAAAATTTTTCATAAATAGTGTAAATACTTCCATGGCATATGAAATAAAATTACCTGATAGAAAGATCATCAAAGTCTATAATACTCTTTTTTCCATGACTTCTGTGTAGATTACAATCAAGTCCTCAGCTGCCAGGAAGGCCATATCTTTGAAGAGCAGCAGTAAAATATAAAGATACTTCTCACGTTATCCCAAGTATGCCATATCTCCTTTAAAAATCATGTTGCAACCTTTCCTGTACCACTAGGATAAGCACACAAAAAATGGATCAGAAATGGACTGACAGCTTCCTTGGATTTTATATATATTTGGGATGATTTCAGAATGACCTTAGCTCTGAATCAGCACATGATCTGGAAGGTATCTGAAGGCATAAAACTGCAGAATGCTAAATTCTTAGGGAAATTATAGAGTGGATTCTGTATTTTTACATCATTTAGTGCTTCATCTCATAATTAGACTGACTGCAGAGGTGTTATTTAAATGAATAAAATTGTCTATAGCAAGAGGAAGAACCATACAACAGTACCATTCAAAACAAGATCACGCTGATATTCAGATATCCACTGACTTCACAAAAAAAAAAAAAAAAAAAGACTAATAGTAAAAATCCAAACCCATCTCTCATTTGTCTAATGAATAAAAGGCACTCTGAAGGTTGCTAGCTCCAAGCACAAACTTTCTTCCCATTATTTAAACATTCTAAATTCAGATTTTTCTTCAAAATAAATTTTCCTTAATTTTTGTCCCTCTTCTCCTTATTTTTTTTGTTCAAAGGAGGAATGGAAGAGCTGGTAATGGTCCAGATTTCATGACAATCTACCAAATTCACATACAAATAAGACAAAAATTATATAAAATTCCACTCTCAACTTTCCAAGATGTATACTGAAAATAAAACCAAGAGAAATGTATTTGGGGCAAAGAAAAATGCTTCAGCAGTATCCTTCTTATCCTTCTCTCAAAGCAGATTCTTGGAGTGCACAGAGGATGCAGCTGTATCAAAGTTTGAAGTACTGCCTGTGTTATTTATCGATCAGTGCAAGATTTAGGGTTTCCCTTCATAATATGTTCCATTGTTCTCTTCCCACAACATAAACCATGTTTGTTGCCATGTGCAAAACTGAACTTACAGAAGAGTGTTTTTGTTTGTTTGCCTTACAATTATTTCCAAAAGCTACAACCACAGTCCTTGTTTGTGGTTTGATGAAATCCAGAGCTTTTCTTGCCTGGTAAGGAAGAATAGCCTGAAGGGGAATTAAAGGCTCAGTAGCATCAAATACTGCCAGGAATCCAGCACCACTGGTTTTAAGAGGAAAATGTTCCTGACAAGAAATGAAAGTACTTAGCAACTGATGTCTTGGAGGAAAATGGGGCTCCTGAGGGTTGGCTGAGCCATCTGACCTGATAGGAAAACTTTTTCAAGCAGAGTCATGTCCCTTGGCTGCAGGACTGCTGTCCTGATGTCTGTGCCTGTGTTCAGGGGAGGGTGATGAATTGGAAAGGAATCAAAGCCCCTCACCCTGCCCATCTGCAAGCCAAGCCAGTGTCCTCAAGATCACAGTCAAGAGTTTTGTCAAGTTAAGAAAGGACACAGCCACTGTTTATTTCTAGTATTTTAAATTTTGGAGAAGTTTTTTTTGGGGGGGTTTCTTGGGCAGGAGGGGTTTGGTGTTTTTTGTGGTGTTGTTTTTTGTTTTCTGTAAGCAGAACTTTTTTTTGCTTGTTTGTTTGTTTTTTGTTTTGTTTTTGTAGACTGGAAGATATTTCTTCTCCTTCTGGAGAAAACTAGACATAAATGGCTTTAAGGCAATGCTGCCGACATTTATGGATATCCTGCAGGACCTAGAATATTACCCACCATTTATAATGTCACTTGTGCAATCATACCACACGTATGAGTACATTTTCAGTACTGTAAATCTATTTAGAAACTCACTGTGCATTTATGTAAAGCCCAGTTCACATAGGAGGAGCTGTAAACACTTGTCTCAGTTCCATCACCACACAATGGCTTTGTTCCCTGGGATGCTCATTTTCCTTAGGTCTTCCACATAATACTGAACAAGTGAAAAAATCCTGTCAGTATGTGGTTGCCTTGCCCTTTCCTGGAACTGTCAGATTTGTACTCCAGTAACAGTCAACAGGGTGTTATTATTTTCAAGAAAAAGAAAAGTCAGATCCTTTTCACACTGCAAGATATGACCTGCTGCTTTAATTAGCATTTTTTGCAGACTAGAATCTGAAATTATAGCAAATACTCAAGAGGTACATTTTCTCCATTTCATTGCAAATACAAATAAAAAATCAGTTTGAAAATTAATTAAGCAATTTTGCTTGTACAGTGCTGCAGAAATTTGTAAACTAATGTGATAATTTTAACTCACTTTCCAATTGGAAGCAAAAAAAATTAGCTTTCTGAAATCTATAAACTTAAACGGAATGAAAAAGCATAATTGTATGTAGATCCTGTCAAGATATAAGCAAACCACAAAAATATTAATAATTCAGGGAATTCTAAACATCTAGCAAAATCCTCTGGGTTTTTTGCATTAACAAAGTTAGGTTTACCACAGCCATGGGAGCAAGGATGATATCAGTAGGACATATCATGTTATCATCTCTCTGCTCTCCTGAAGGCACCAAATATAACCCATTTATTATGTACCCCATAATAACACAAATTTGAGAAGTTTTCATCGTGTTTGCTGGTGCTCTTCTGTTAAAATGCTCAGCTGAAATGGTCCAGTTGCTGCCCTTAAACAGCCACCCAAATCCTTATTCATCTGCAGTCTCAGTTGTTTCCTCAAACGCTGTGAGAGTCTGGGGAGAGGTGTCACTACTTTGGCTCAGGAGAGATGGTGAAGAGGTAGTGGTGTGTTTTTGTTTAATTTAAGCTAAAGTAGTAAATCTTATCAGGGTTCCTTTATTCAATGTTCCAATTCTACCTATTGAAAAATACATCTTCAGATAGGAAACTGTTTCCCCCCCAAAAAAAATTAAGAAAATGGTGATGATTCTGACTTTGTGATGATATAGCCTTTTAGTGAGTCAGGAAACTAAATGCACCACTCTGACCATGCTTTTCTTGCAGACTAGTAGGGGACATTTTCAATAAGAATCATCCTTTGTCTTCAATATTGTCTTCATTCATGTTCTGCCTTGTAAAATATGCTTTTTGTTTTGGGGTGGGGTATGGTACTGTGACATGGTACCAAATATTAACAGTCCAAAGAAAGGGATAAATTCTTGTCTACTTGATATTGTGTCCCACTGAGGTAGCGTGAGTTAAATACACTAATTGTTTATAATTTTTTAATGATGGCTTTAGTATTTTGTCACCTTGGCATTTTCTGAGAAAAGATGGCTTTAGTTCTCGAAAAGAGGTTGCTGTTCTTATTACCTCTAAATATTTGTATAAATGGAATTTTTCTGAGCAATAGATACCTGTAACTGCTGATTTTGCACATCCCCTTTTATTTTTAAACTCTTCTTTTCCTTATGGTGACTGATATTTTCTAAACACTCACTATGAAATCTAAAATGCTTTTCACTATTAGACACAGTTTCACAAACACAGCCTGTACTTTTATTCTTCTTGATTTTGTAAAAAGCTGTCTGGAATTGAGGAAATACTATTTCATAATGGCCACAATGTTTTATGATATGAAAAACCTCCAAAACTCAAAATCAAGACATACACATCCGCTTCTAACATATATGCAAAGATAATTGCAGCAAGTCTATGTGCCCATAATTCCCAACAGATCTTCCAACAAGGATGGAAATCAACTGCAGGTTCTTAGCAGTAAAATTATGCAGGAAATTTTTTCCTTTCCTATTTGTTGACAAATGGATCTTGCCTTAACACACCACAAAAGTGTTAGGAATTTAAGAAGGAATAAAAAGCTAAGATTACAAGGGTTTGAATTTATTTAAATAACCAAGAATCATTTTTTAAAACTTGATTTGCTACTGATTGTAGGACAGTTTGTCCTGAGATTGACAGTTGTTCTGAGTCACTGAGATTTCCTTGCAAAATAGCTAATATTTTGAGATTTTTTTAATGTATTTTGCTTTGAGAAGATTAGTTAATCTCTTTTTTTTCAGTTAGCAATAATTATGACTGTTGAGTAAAATTACTCATGCTCCCTATCTCACTGGCCTGGGGAATCCAAAATATGTTTTAGATGTATTTATTTTCAAACTTCCACTTTCTAGTTTCTGCAATGCCTGAGCCAGGTCTTTGCTGTAAACTAACACAACTCTAGTGAATCTCTGTGTGTCTTTCTGCCAACTGGTGACCCACACTGTGTTTATTTTAATCTATTTTAAGCCAGCTCTTGGAGCAAATCTATAAATATTGCAAAACTGAGCAAGCAGTACCACATTCTGCATAAACATACACACACACAAGAACTTCATGCATTAAATTTTTATGCCTCTAAAAATCAGTCTCTTATCAGGCTTTCTGGATGTTTCCACCACCAAATTAGCACAGCTGCTGTGGCTGGCAGCCACTCTTACACCAAGTTTCACCCTATGTCACTGCCCGTGCAGAGGAGCACACTTAACACTCCTCCAGTAAGCTGGATGATGAACTGGAAATGCCATTTCAGATAAGCATCCAAAAGTTCCAGATGCAGGCTTAGCCTGGGAGCAGGTGACTATTCCAGTGCAAGCCTGGAGCAGGCAGAGGTGACTGTGGGTAAAGGTGAGTGTCAGGCAGCTCAGAGATGTGGTCCCTAAGGAAAAGAACCTCACCCCAGCTGACCACAGTTCTGCTCCACAATATGTGAGGAAAGCAGGCATGAGAGCATCCCTGGAGCATTGTTTAGGACTGTGTTGTCCTGTTGTTCCTTCTTCACCAACACAGTCATAGCTGAGAGTCTTGACAGGGTGCTAATTTCCACACCTAAAAAATGGTCATACAGGGATGGACACCCCTGTAAAAACCTACATTGGTCAGACCTGATAAAAGGGGTCAGGGAGTTATTTGTGGGTGTTGCTGCAAGAAAAACCAGGCTTATATTTAAGGTCCAGCTAGAGGAGGTCCTTGCAAAGTCAGTGGCCTTGCTAGCCACATAAGTGGGTGTTCAGTGTTCTGCCACTGTTCTATGCAGAAACATCCGAGAGGACAGAGGCCTGGATACTTTCCTCACTTCTTGGATAATGAGTGGTTGATGAAGCATCATTAAAGCAGCAGAGTCTGAGACTTTCAATTGACAACAGGCTATTTATAAATGAATGGTGTAAAGGGCTCAAAGAAAGATAAAACTCACCCTTAGAAGCAGAAGGCATAGGGAGTAACTGTTCTGTTCTACTTAGCCACTGAAATATTTTGCCTGATTTTGGGAAGAACACTTCATCAGAAATCGTAGAAAAAATTTCAAAATCCAGGATCAGGGAGAAAAAAAATTAAGAAAATATTATTTTAATTGCTAGAAATAGAGAATAAAGATTTTAAAACAGAGATTTTAAAATGCTTCTAAAAGAGGCTGCAATTATAATCTCTTGTTATGTGCAATATTTGTCTAGAAATTTTTGTGGATTCTGATGATTTTGACTCATAAAAAAGAGGCATCTTTAACATGCTATTTTCATATTAAATTCCATAAAATCTAGGATTTTTAGATATAAAGCTTGGTCTTTCATAGTGCTTGATAGATTTACATAATTTACGAATATAACAAAGAATTCTTTTTAAATTTTCATTTTATTTTAAATCTGAATAGCCTATCTTTTCTATTTTTCTCTATCTTCTTCTTCCTCTTTTGTATTTGGAATTTTTTTGGGGGGTTGGGGAAGAGGGGATTGTTTTTAGCCAAATCGACTCTGTTTAGAATTTATCAATTTTTCTGGAAGAGTAGCTTCCTTCATTGAATGTACAAATAAAAATACCAGAATAAGCAGTTTTATAAATTACTAGAAATAATTTAAAATTGATAGTCCAATCTTTTAAATGAAAATTAAGGAAATAACATCTGCATACCCCCAGCAATTTATGTGTCCCCTACAATGCCTGAAGTTTAGTTCACTGATTTACTGATCAAACCAGCCAAATCAGGCTGTTTTGTTCAGTTCCTAACAAATGTGATCCTGCTAAACCTGACCTGTATATTGAAGTTGCTTTTAATTTTATTTGTGCTGCTATATGCCTCATTTCTAAATATGTCATTTGAATACTTTTTCATGAAACAGAAGTTTCACCAGCTATCTGATCCTAAAGTAAAATGCAGCTCCATGACTGTAGTACCAAGTGAGCTCAGGTTCTGACACACTGAGTTCTGCTGTACTTAACTATAGAAGAATTGCAGCTGGAATTGCTCCTCTTTGAGGAGATGGAACAGCAGGAAAACCCTGAATGGTAATTCCCAATTGGCTTGTGGCAGACCCAGCACAGAGGGAATCAGCTGAGGGTTTAGTTGACAAAGTCTTACAGGCCCTGATTGAAACTGTCTGACTGATCATTTTATAGGACACAGCTTTGGAGAAGGCATCACTAATGCAAAAATATTTAAGGTTTTGAGTGTTTTCTAGGCCTTTATTTTAGCAAACAATTTAAGGAAGTGTAAACAAATGAAGTTTTCGGCAACTCATTGTGAAGAATTTCTAAATCACTCACTACATCTCCTGACAAGGCTCTCCAAGCACTTTCACCCTGAAGCAAACACACAAAAATGCAGCTTAGATTTTCTGTTTGGAAAACAATTGGAAGACAGTAACGATCAATTGCACAGTCTTAACTTCAGGCATTGCTGCCAGTCCCCCTAATTAGCAAGGGGCCTCACTCCTGACCTGCTGTCACATGAAAATTCAGAATACAGTACAAAATCCCCAATAAACTGTTTCTATCAGTGGAATAAACAGAGAAGGAAAAGCAGAGCTGAGCTGGGGGTAGACTTGTGGAGAATTGTTAATTCTGTACTGAGAGTTAAAGATCATTTTATTTACTGCAGGGTGTGTACGATCTTACATTCCTTTCATTGACCGGTGTTTTAACCACAAAAAATGCCACTGCCTTCCCTCTACCATGCTGCAAGGTTAGGAATGCTGTCACATGAGAATCTCTTGTTTGCAGTTTCCCTTTCTGGCAGTTGTTAAAAGAGATTTATAGATCACACATCCTTGGCCAAAATAGATTTCAATAGTAGGTGAGAGATTTCTTTCCTATTACATGTGTTTTCATGCTGAAAGCCATTGTTTATTACTGAAAACAGGTTTTTTACTCCATAAATAGCTGAGTTCTGAATTATAATCTCACAACCTACATTTTTTTTTTCCAGTATCAGAGAAATTACTAAAAATATAATAATTTACATTACTATAATTTACAAAAAACCCATGTTGTGGTCTACACTTAGCCCCCAAGAATTTATTAAAATTATTATTAATTTTTTTCCTAAATTGTTATTATTATAAAATTATTATTTATTAGAGTTATTATTAAAATTATTTCTATAAGGAGAAGGCAGTATTAGCAAATTTTCTTATTAGAGCACCTGGATGTCTTGAGTACAACCAGGACCCACTAGAGTCAGCAGCACACACCCACATATTGTAGGAGGTGATTTTCAAATAACAGAGTTTGCATTATAAATATACAGGACAAGCAAAGTTAAGAAAAATTATGGCTCTCCGCTAAGGTCATATTGAAATCCCTATGTAACAGATTTTGATTTTACATATAGAGAAACCTAACCAGAATTACATGACGTTTGGCCACAAACAAATCTGATATTGCCCGTTGTCTTCTTTAAAAGGCAACAGAGAAGATAAGAAAACTCGAATACAGTAAGAGGAAAATAAATGA
The DNA here is from genome assembly GCA_013397095.1 of Sterrhoptilus dennistouni. NCBI lineage: Eukaryota > Metazoa > Chordata > Aves > Passeriformes > Zosteropidae > Sterrhoptilus > Sterrhoptilus dennistouni. The sequence goes on along the minus strand of VWZU01005070.1, from coordinate 1,577,258 downwards.
AACTTCGGTGGATTACAATGACAACACGTGTTCTCATTTCTCAGCTGTCCATTCCTCACTATGTTCTTCACTTTGGAGAAAATTGCATTAAAATGAAAGAACTGCTGGTTCCAGTAACAGTATCTTGATATATTGCAGTAAAAAAATACTGCACTTTTCTACTTAGCAGCCATCAGAACACTATAGGTGATCTTCTTGTTGGCCAAGTATAATCTTTACACGATATACTTACTCTCTTGCAGAGGGAAGAAATATGTGCAACTGACTGATCTGTCAGCAGTTGCTTTTCACTTACCTAAAGAGCCTTACCTTTCCACTTACCTTCCCCAGAGCACATCTGTGTCCAGAGTTCTTTGATTGTAAGTAAACAATTTTTTCCTTCCTGACCCAAAGTATCAGTTGTCACTGAATTAAGAAAACACACAGTCTCACAGTCAAAATATTAAGCTTTTGAGCATCAAGTACATAAAAAAAATTGCAACATAAAATAGAATATTTGCACCTTTAAACACTTCTATTGTAGTATTTTGCCCTATTGAGCAATGTCAGACTTTGATGGGAGAATCCCTGATAGTGTCAAGTACAGCACCCAAAGATTCTGTGCCTGTGTGCACATCTCAGTTCTATCGAAGCACTATTTTAAAACAAGCACCTGTTGTCAAGAGCCAGGTCATCTTTAGAAAGACTGAGCTCACCCACATTATTATACAACATGGGGCACAGGAAAGGTGACAGGAGTTGGTCAGTCTTGCCAAACCTAGGAAAACTTGTCTAGCAGGCAAGTAAAATTGTACCTGTATGGTCAGGAAATACATGGTTCATATTACCTGAAATGTTCTTGGATTTCCAGGTAAAAAAATTTAAACAACTATAAAATCAAGGGGATAAAAAAACTGTAAGAGTAGGGATTGAAGCCTTAAATTGTACTCCAAATTTAAAAGTACAGTGACCCTATAGTTACAGTGAGACCAGTGAGCAGAATAGTCGGGGTAAACTGATTTTCTTAGAAGTTATTAGCCATTTTGATTACTGTGTATCAGAGAATAACAGAATCTTTTTAGGCCGGAAAAGACCTCTAACACCCAAAATATTAGCCCAGCACTGCCAAGCCCACCACTAAACCATGTTCTTAAGAGCCACATCTACAACTCTTTTAAATACCTCCAAGGATGGAGACTCAACCACTTCTCTGGGCAGCCTGTGCCAGTGCATGACAACCCTTTTGGCAAAAATATTTTTCCTAATATATAATTGAAACATCCCAGGCATAACTTGAGACCATTTCCTCAAGACTTGTTATTTATGAACAGGAAATATCTCAGACACTTTTTGTCCCAAGTTCTTGTTTTCAGCTTTGGCATTTATCTTGTGGTCAGACACAGTCACTCTGAGCAAAGGGATCCTCTGCATCTCCCTGCAAAGGGCCCACACTCACTGCGGCATCTCAAAGGTGAAGAGCACATCATCTATGGAAATTACTAGAAATGTAACATTTTCTCTCTTGGATATTTGTAAATCGTTGTTTTCTGAAGTTCATAACTGATTCAAATACAGAATTCTCATGAAAAAACTCACAGGCATTTCCTCTGTTTTTTTTGTATTCATCTACTCAGGCAAATCACTGAGCACTTCTGTCACCCATTCCCTGAAATTACTGTAGTATTTTTACTAAAACTGATATGAATTTTTTCAGAGAAAACCTGAAGACACCTAGCACTGAAGTATTTCAGAAAAAAGCATTAAAGTGTAATAATTATAAGCACCTAAAAGGGGACCTGATAAGGGCTATTTTGGTCCTTCTTATTTGACACCTTTAATATATCATAACTCTAGGTAGAATTAAAAAAAATTCTTAAGTGATTTTTAGAAGAAAAGGAGTTAGGAAAGAGAAAAAAAATCTGGAGAAAATTTTGGAATTTGAATTAAAATGTGTTTTAATGACAGTTCCCATCCTTTAGCAACTGATTGCCCTAGTTTTGAAGTAGGTATTTTAATTCGCTTCTAAATAAAAAAAAAATAGTTAAAACACTAAACCAGAACAACAACAACATGAAAAAACCCAACCTCAAGGCTATTATTCTTCCTCTATATAACAAATAATGCAAAATTCCATGAATAAATGAAAATATCTGAATTCTGGACACAAAAGAACTCAGAAAGCTGCATTTTAATTTGTCCCTTACTTGTCTAGGGAGAGCCTTTCAAGGTCATTTGCAATTAGAAAAGCTTTGAACTCTTTTGTTGAGGGAGAGAAAAAAACAAAGAAAATAATTACCACAGCAGCACTTTGAAAAGACTGTGTAATGCATCTGAGTTGAAGGACTTATCTTGAACCATCACTCCAGATCCACATCTTTGGATCTAGTTACCATTTAAGAGACAAAGAATTAATCGACTTGCCATCATAGCATGAGAAAAGACTGGTTCTGCTCTTCAAATGCTTTTAATCTGATCTAGAGGAAGGCATTTAGGGGGAGTATCTGAATGGGATTTAGGTGTCTCAACACCTTTGAGGGCAAAAGGACCAGGTATTGAAAGGTGCATGGATTACTAGTGAAGCAGATAGTTTCTTCCAGGAGGTAAGGATGAAGTGCAGTCCTGAAAAGCAGAAACCTCACAAGGTTCCTCTCAGCATTGTTTGATATCAACACATAATTATAAAATTTCATACTAACAGCAAAAGGGAATAAAGCACCCAAATTGCATAGGATTTGTTGCTACTCTTTTCTTAAAATGTGTCACTCACAGTGTAAAAATAATTAATACATACAAGGGGAGCGGACAATTAAATTCAATTGAAAATTACATTTAAAGTTAGGCATATACTTAATTATCAATTATTCTATTTGCCCAGGCCACAGCAATGGTTTGAGTCCCTGATGACAACCTGTCTCCAGCCAGCCCTGCTGTGTTCCATGGAGTAGCAGACAAAGCTCTGTAAACATGAAGAGCCACAGCCATATCCTTGGAGCCCATAGGAGCCTGGTGACAGCTCTGCTCAGCCTGTGCCAGCCTGGGCTGGGCCAACCCTGCCCACCCATCTCAGGAAAGCCAAAATTCATTTTTTGGAAGGGTGCCTGCAAAGGAGGGGGTTAAGAGGAGCCTTCCAAATTAAGAATAAAGATGCATATCATAGTCTGAAAATGCTGGAGGGGTACAACATAAACCCTCAAGCTTTGATTTTTACTCTCCTTTCAGAGGTGCTTTTTATAGGGTTGGTGTGTTTTTTAGGAGTCAAATCGGGTAAGCCTGATTTGCAAAGTGCTATTTATAACTACAGATCCTCTGCAGAAATTTAGAGAAACCCAAAAAACCCGAGGGCTGTCTGTTCTCAGCCACAGCAAGCCCCTAAATGCTGTACAGAATTCCATTACATGCACAAGTATCAAATGTATTTTTATCAAATGTTCCAGTTTTTGTTACTGTCACCATGCTGGGTGGGTTAAATGTAGCTCCACACGAGATGCATACCAAAGCCACCCATACCCTCCTCAGTTGGACAAAGGAGAGAGAATGTAGTGAAAGGCTCATGGTTGGAGATAAGGACATGATGAGGTCACTAACTAGTTGCCATCATGGGTAAAACAGACTTGGGGAAAATCAAGTTATTACCAACGAAATCGAAGTAGGGAAACAAGAAACAAACCCAAAACTTTAAAGACTCCCCACACTCCTTCCCTCTTCTCTGGCTTAACTCTACTCCTGAATTCTGCCCCTCTTGCCCACCAGCAGCACCAGGGGATGTGGAATGGGATCCCTCCCATGACAGAGAGCTCTCCATGAACTTCTCCATCATGAATCCTTCCCACAGGCTGCAGTCCTTCAATAACTGCTCCAGAGTGGGTCCCTTCCATGGAGTGCAGCCCTTCAGGAGCAGCCTGCTCCAGTGTGGCTACCTTCCACACAGTTCTGCAAACCTGCTCCCTCATGGGCTCCAGGAGGCCACAGGTCCTGCTGGGAGCTTGCTCCAACGCAGGTTTCCCATGGGGTCACAGCCTCCTTTGGGCATCTCTCTGTCTTGCTGTGGGATCCTCCATTGGCTGCAGGTGGATCTCTCTATACATATTTGTGAAAAAACACACATATGTGTCATTTTGTGTGCTAAGAGAAATCACTGTGCAATAGACCTAGCTTAAACCTTAAAACAATTTTTGGCAAAACATACATTTTCACCATTTCTAGTTTCTGTTTTCTGGTTTTCAATTGAAAAAAAATATATTGATATATTTTAACGTAGACATTAACAGGATGTTCTGAGGAAAGGCAGACTTTGTGATACATTAGGCTCAGAGCTAAGTGGTTAAAATCAAGACCATAGAAAAGGCATCTGGACAATATTCCCTTGCCTGCAGTGTGCACTTGAAGCCTTTTCATGACTGCACTGCTCTTTCTCTTTCGTATATGCATTCAGAAAAAGCATCCACCTACAACAATGAGTTTGAGATTTTCAGTCTCTCATGTGGAGTCTAGTGACTCCTGCTAGACTAACATGAGAAAAACACCAACATTTAAACAATCAATTGCACTGTGATACTTATGTCATCAATTTATATATATAATTTTTCTTTGATTTGTGGTAATACATATAAATAGTTTACATATAAATAGTTTACAAAGTGGATGCTTTGACTCAACTTACAAGAGTTTAGGTGTGCACCTTTTAAATCCCTACTTTCAAGTTCTATTCTTTCCCAAGCTCTGAAAAGACTATTTATTGAATCAAATAGCTGTGGAAAAACAAGTATCCTCTAAATAATGCAAAATATCAAACACATGGTGAATAATTCTCTTCATAAGAAGCAAGATTGATTTTACCTTTGATTATCTGCGCCACACAGAAATACTTTTTCCAATTAAGGTTAAAAAGTTCATATTACGGAGTCAAGAACTTGACAAAATGGCATGCTAATCAGGAAGTATAAACTCATTGGAATTCCACATATTATGCCTAAGGAGCTATTTCTAGAATTCCAGACAAGCAGTGAGATACAGAAACATGTTCTGGAGCACTGATCAACCAAGCCTTTTAAACCATAACGTGTGCATTGCACCAATAGGATATTGTTAACCAAGGTACTAAAATCTTCAGTCTGTCACCTCTTACTGTGTTCAGGAACAATTAGGAGCCTAAACAGTTCAAATGATCTTCAGAAAAATATTATATTCTACATAAAGTATTTTCCTTAAAGTCAGCTGAAGGTATCTGCTGTAACAATATTACCACAGTCAGCCCTTAACTATAGTGATGTGCTTCTTTTCCTGGCACCCAGTGCTGCAGGGACTTTGCTGTCCTACCTCCTGGGACCACTGTCACCACTTAGTCCTGCTGGGACTATTGTTACCAGACAGGCAAAGTTAATAAAACTACTTGGACCTTGCTGTGACTGGATCTGGATTAGCTTGAGGGCTTAGCTTGACCAAAAAAAGTACAGGAGCTTAGAGCAGCCTCCCTTTCCTGAAAGGGGTCGGGAGCAGGAAGCAAGTAGGCAAATAAGAGGCTGGGAGGAAGGGATGGCATCTGTTCATGGGGGTTTTGTGCTTGGTTTAGTGATGAATTCCCAACAGGAACTGTTGGTGCTCCATTCCTCTGAAAATCAGACCACAGACAGTTTAAAATACTTGTAAATGTTTATAATTGGAATTGTCCCATAGTTGTGGTTCTTATGTTCCAGACTGGAGGCAGGTTACAGTTTTCTAGACAGCAAAACTGTAAAACAGATGAACTATTGCAAAAGTGACCTGCCAAAAAGATTCACTTCATTTGAGATTCAGTTTTTGGCTCCCATCAAAGTGATGGACATTTTCAAAGGACTATGATAACTTCAGGGTGTTATGTCTCCTCATTCCCACATATCAAACTCAAAATAAGATGCTGGAGTAATGTTTGAATAACATCTTGTCAAGTCTATAGGATTATGATCCCATAATGATGAGTGATACATTAATATATACAGACAGATAATGTTGGCTGTAATGAAGAAGAGTATCAAATATAAATATTAAGAAAGAACAGTTTCATAAAAATGAAACAATTACTTGATAATTTTATTAACAAACTAGGAATACAATCTGCTCTTGGCTTTATACTGATCACAGTGAAGTAAATTAAAGAAGTAATAGAGAGAATAAAATAATGATAAAACTTCTTTTTCAGGTAAAATAATAACTTGGAACACTATCAAGAATATGGTTGTCGTTACTTTTCTAATCTTTTACCTTGCAAAAAAGATATGCATTCTCTCACTGTATAACAAGAAATAAGAAGATATCATGAAAAGAAAAATTATGGTCATTAATTTCACTTTGGAAACCTTTTTTTTTTTTATCCCAGAGTGTAGCTACACAAGGACAATTCATAATTTGGCCTCTGGCAGAGAAATATTTAAAATGAATAAATAGAAATATCTCATGATACCTGCAGTAGTAATAACCTTGCTAAGAATGCCTCAGAAAATGACTAAGCGATCACAACTCCATTTGTGACAGTGAGGCAGTATTTGACATGCTATCTACACCCCATCACCATATTTCAGATTTCAGCACATATGGTATTCCGTATCAGCTCCTCTACTTATTGAACTAAACTCTGCTCACTGCTACCTAAGCAGTCGTTTTAAAATCAGTGGGATTTTATGGTTGTAACTAAAATAATTTGATGAAAACAACTCTTTTTGCATCATATTAATCAGGACCCTGCCTGATACAAATTTTAACTTAAAAAGTAATCCCACAACATGACATGTGATGGAAAGACACAATTTTGAGGAAATTATCTAAGAACTTGAGAACGACATCCATGTCAGTATGATTGTGGACAATCTCTGTGTTCCAAAGAAAAGTCATGAGAAATAGTGTTATCATCCATGCCCCTTTGCAAATGTTGGAGTGAACATGTTGTCTTGGGTGGCAATGCAAGATGTAAGCAAAAGTATGCATTCTATTACTATCTATTGAAACCAGTTGGGGAGGTGCTTTTCTTTATCTCTTCCATGATCCATCCTCCCTTCAATGGGAATATCTTCTGTTAATGGGCCTTTAAGGCTCATTGCATGACTGATAAAATTACATCATCCCATTGGGAGATGCTCCACCCAGCAGGAGGAGCCAAGCATTACTACCTAAATAAAAACCTGGGATTCAGAACACCAGGGCAGCCTGTTTGCACTGGATTCCCAGAGGAAGACTGGATCCATCTCGCCACCACTGAACTTTCAGAGGAAAACTACACCCTCCTATAGGATGATCTCTGCTTCAACAGAATCACATCTGTCAGTCTAGGACTTAACTGGACTGCGACCAATGCCCTGACCAACCGGGTGTCAGGTTTTATTCTGACTCTCACTCTGAAAGTGTTTTCTTTTTTGTTTGCTTTTTTGTACTACTGCATTTTTATTTTTAATATTCCTTGTAAAGAACTGTTATTCCTATTCCCATGTCTTTGCCTGAAATCCCCTTAATTTCAAAATTATAATAATTCAGAGGGAGGGTGGTTTCCATTTTCCATTCCAAGGGAAGCTCTGGCTTTCACTGGCAGACACCTATCTTTCAAACTAAGACACATGTGAAGGTCCATCCCTTCCCCACACACACCATGCTTCAGGCTTAAGACATCTGGAGGATGTGTTTTAGCAATGAAAGACAATCTTAACACCACTGTAGTTTCCTTTGCACATTGCTAAAGTTGCAATGCTAATTTCTCTGTTGAATCTAATTGTTCATGGAATGGAAATAAACAGTTCCATTTCTAAACAGCCATATGATACATGAACAAGTATTAAAAAAATAACAAAGCAAGGTAAGTTTATATGATCTTTAATATTAATATCAAGCCTTTAAAAATAAGTTTTCTCTATATTTTCACAGAATGGGGAATAGAGGGCAAGCATATGATCTCAGGAAAGACGCTTCTTAAATATTATGATTTTTTCCTAATTTATGTAAATGACATGGGTTTATATGTTCCTTGAATTAATTCTGCATGCAGTTATGTTTTTTCTCTCTCAGAATGCGGTAAAATGGGAAAAGGTAGAGAGAAGGAAGGCAAGGATAGTTAGAGGGACATATCTAGTGAAGTACACTGGAATTCTTCAGTCTGGAGAAGCTTTATAAGTATCATGACTGGAGAAAATAAGGAAGAATAATATTGCCTCTCACAATTCAATATAAAGGATATGTCAAGTGGAACTAGAATGTGGTAGGCTGAGAGTAAACTGAAGAGAGTTCAGCTGAGATATGAAGTTGCAGGTGGAGGATGAGTGTTACAAAGTGATGGAAAAATCTGCAATACTGTCCGCCGTGGGTTATTAAAAAGAAAGGCTGTACCTTGAAGTTCCTGAATCACAGTTGCTGTGTACTAGAAGACCATCGGGAAAACAAAATGATTTGTCATCCACTTCAGAACTTCCGAATCATTTAGCAAAATGCTGGGCTAAAATATCTTTGGCTGAATGTTGTTCAGTAACATCTGATGAGATATATAAGAGTTTTTTATAAATATATTGGTTAAATTGCTCAATATACTTGATGTAAACAGTACACGTACAACGAAATGAGAAATTTGGGTCAAAAATACTTACTGATTTATTAATATTTATCATGTTATTTCATGTTATAGTATCCTGATATTTACCTTGGGATTGCAAACTAATCCATACATTTACTATTTAATGTAATTGTTCCTTAATTCATTAGAGAGAAGTGCTTTCTTTTTCCTAATGTGTTTAATGCTTATTTGCTCTTATGACATCCCAACTCTCTTCTGCAGTAAAAGAAAAAAATATTTAGCTAGCTGCCTAAAATTAATAGCTGTTTCTGTTTCCCTTGTGGAAAGCTTTGGTAGGATTTCTTTTAAATTTGAAATCTTCTTAATATTTTTCATTGCAAAGCAGGTTCTAATCTATGAACTTATAACCAAACCCAGATTTGCTAACTCATTGCTAGTCATGGATAGGTTTTGTGAAAGTTTGATATGTCAAAACAAGTAAAATGAAACAAATATAGATGTATACTGTACCCCTTCTGTGTACTGACATTAGCAATCACATCTGTTCTCAGGAAGCCAGACATGATTGTTTTTTCTATGCAATGTTTAAAAAGGAGTTGATGCAGAATACACATGATCTCTGCAGAGTGAGCTAGAATTCCACACCACTGTGACTTCTACTACTCAGCTGTGTCTGGGGTCCTCTTCTCTGTGCTGAAGTGTCTGTGTAGACAGACCCAGAACACCTCTTTGTGCTTCATACTGAGTAGATATTAACCTGGTCTAGTGGAAGGTGTCCTTGTCCATGGCAGGCAGGTTGGAACAAGATGATCTTTAAGGTCCCTTCTAACCCAAACTATTCTCTGATTCTGTGTTAGAGCCAAAACCAAAACACAAGCAGCCCTGGCTTCTGGATACCATTAGGTCACCATTCTGAAGAGATTAAACTGTGCATGCTAACACATTTCAGCTCAGCTGCTTCAATTTGAATGCTCAGATTTTTCATTAAAAAAACCCGAAAAAAAATAAACTAATCCTGGAGTTTCTCCGTGTATTCATTTAGACTTGTAAATAATGAAGAAAATGTAAAAGCTGGATTCTCCATTTAGCCACAACTGACAGCTGCAAGAAGGAAAAACTGTGCATGACAAAGAAAAAAATAAAAAAGAAGAGCTTAAAACAATGGCTGAAGCAATTATGTCTTCCAATAACCCTCTCAACCACTGTCACACCTGCTTTCCATCTATCCTTATTAACAAGTCTAATATAAAAGATTAAAAACTAGAGACTTGCAGAATCCAAACACTCATTACCAGCTGTTTTGTGCAGATGTCAAAAATTAGGACTTTCAGGTGAGTTGCCTGAACCACAAACAACCTGCAAAATCTTTGGTCAGTTTTTAATCTCCTCATATAAAACACACTGAAACGAAGACTTGCTTGTTTGGAACAAAAATATAAATTTAAAAACCTGCAGTACGATTATTATGGACAGAGGGAGGAAAGAGGCACTAAAAAAAGGGAGGGCCTCATCAGGAATGTGGATGTCTTCTAGATAGATAAGAACTTTCTACTTCAAAGGTTTGCACTCCTATCCCATTCCAAGTAAAGCCATTATGCTGTGGTCCATGTTGTGCATTTTCAAAATTAGCAAACAGGTGTTAAATCTGGTATTTGACAGCTATAGCAATGACAAGCATTGTCTTCACAGCTGTGGTATCTGGCAGCCATTGTTGCCATAAGAAGTGCTGGCAATTGAAAGAACAATTTGCATTATTTTGCAATTGCATAGAAATTACTATTGTGCAGTCACTGCAGCCATCAGTCAACCCTTTGGGCAGAGTATTCAATATCTTTTGTATCAATGGAGACAGTAGTCCATTTGTCTTGTAAACTGGCACTTTTCATCAACTCGTTACTTAGTGGATTAGGTAAATGTGTGAACATAATCTCTGCAGCTTCGTGAGTTATAGGCTCTGCAGGCTGTTATATTTAATGATGGAATGAGACTGGAACATCCACTGTGACCTTTCTGTCCAACCTTGGAAGAGCACAGTCTCCTGACTACTGCTTTTGGTGCAAGGTTCAAAGCTGAATTTTCACATGGAACTGAGAATTTCCATATCTCCACCCCAGGAGAGACCCACAGTTGTGAAGTAAAGGAAAGGACTTGTAATGCCAATGTCAAGGCAAACTTTTCCTATGTAGAGAGTTATAGTTAATTCTGGAACAGATTAGGAACTAAAGGAGATCAGGAACTCTCTTGAATATTTTCTGCTTTCTCGTTCATTTTTTTCATTAGTGGCTTCCTGCACATTACAAAAGGGTCCCAGTATCACCTCCCTTCTTTCAAAGAGCTCTCACAATATTTTTACGCACATTTGCTGACCTAGACTTCAGTTCTAGGCATAAATCAAAATATTTTACTTCCAAAACTAAATTATTTTTTACTAATAGAGCTGGAAGTACTGAAGATACTTCTGTTCCATTTTTCCTAGAAAGATAAATATTGGTTTTTTTAATATGACTTTGTAAAATCCACAGGGCCACAGAAGATTTTTTCCAGCCTTTGTTTTTACTAAAATGGAAGACTAAAGAGCACATTTCTAATGATTTGTTCATCAGAAAGTGTTCCAATAGAGCTATAATTAAAAACTAAGTGTTTTAAAAAGAAAATTTGTAAATCAAACTGTTTGCTTAACTTCACATTTAAATATATCCTAATAAGAAATGTATTTCCACAGTGAATCTGCCATAAATCACTTTCTGGAATTATTTATATTTTTGGAATACACAGCCCCAATACATAAATATTATGTTTAGATTGATTTATTTTAGTATTTATACACAGTCTGTTCTTCAAGCTTCTGGGCTTTTAATTAATCTGGATTTGGCGCATAAATTCTTTATGCTTTGATTAATACCAAGCAGGTTTTATTTAATTAAAGAGACAGACTGGTGAGAGACATTTTAATCAAAAATTTCATATGCATACAGTACATCTGTATTTTTTAATACAAGCTCAGGCACATTAAAACAAGATTTATTCTTTCTCAGCTGTTTTCCTTTTTGAATTATGGCACATTTCTGCTTCATGAGAGGAGCTACCTTCATGCACTCATTTGATCTCCTCCCTCCTCTCTCCTCAGAATAGCAGTGAGGAAATATGATGAGGTGACAGGAACAAATGGAAAAAAAGGACAAAAGTAAAATAATCACATGCTGAAAATAATTTTGTTAGATATCCCTGAATTTTCTAAAAGCAAAAAAGAATGTTATAAAAGCCACTGTTTGAGGAGCAAAATAATTCCATAAAAATACATGAAATTTCTTATGAATGGAAAACTAAAAGATTTCACAAAATAATATCATATGGTCATATCATCTTTGTCTTTTCAGCCACAGCTAAGAGGCTAATTTTAAAATTGTATGCATTAGTTTTTCTATAGAAAACAACTATCCCAAAGTAATAAATGTTTGGCTCAAGTTTTGTGTCTGCCTACCTTGTATACATGGTCATCAGCATAATTTCTTCTTAACAACTTTTGATTTTTCAGCACATTTATTTACTGCTCAACTCTATCCACGTTTAGCTTTTAACATCCGCAATATGACAAAACAGTATTTTTAAAGATAGAAAGTATGGTCTTCACAGTTAGCATAGCATAGTTACAGTGTTTTCATTTTTCACAGAGCTGGATTCCCAATTAAGAATTAACAGGACTGTAGGTAGAGAAGACTACAGTATTTTTGGAAGATCAGTTCAAATGAGTAGTAAGTAAGATGTCTTTTCTCCTGGAAGAATTTTAAAAATCTGGATGCAGCATTTGAAGACATGGTTTAATGGCAAACATGGTTGTTGTGGTACTTAGTTTATGTTGGACTTGATGACCTTAGAGGTCTTTTCCACCTTAACAATGCTATGATTCTGTGAATCTGTGATTCTGTGATTCTATCTTCAATGTCATTGACTAGAACTGAACTTACAAGAAAGAGAGCAAACAGTGGCTGCAGAAATGTTTACATCTTCGTTACACCTGCAAACATTTAATCAGAGGTGACAAGAAAGTGATCCAGAATGAAACCCCATTCAGAGGTTCCAGGAAAGCTTAAGGAGAGATGAGGGCAATGTGCAATGCAGGACAGCACTGAGACACAACCATGGGAAACATTTGTCTTTCTGTGCTCTTAATTTTAACTTGCCTGCTTTCTGAATGTATGCTGCTATGTTCAAACCTCACATTTTAATAAATCCTAGGTTTAGCAGCTTGTTATCTTTCAAAGTATGTTTTAAAGATGGAAAGATCAAGGTTTTTCAAAGAACTGGCTGTTACATCTGCTACTGAAAGATGCTGGTTTAATTATTAGAAGTGTTGAATAGACAGTTTTCCCCGTCGAAAAAGGTTAATTTTTTTCAAATTCAGCCAAGAACCAAAGCTGAGAGTTACGATAGTTTGTACACCAATTTCTTCCTTAGTTAATGCCCAACTTAATTTTTGAAATTTTCAGAACCTTTTTCCCCCTAATCTCACTTATTTGGGAGTAGAAAATATGATAGAAGAGGATCCATTAAATCTATATATGATATACCTAAATTAATTCATTCTATATCCCTTTATAAACAAGAAAACAAAGAAAGAAAATTGTGCAAGCACTGTCTTAGTACTCATCTGTAAAGACTATTAAAACTAGCTAAGACAGTTTTCTGAGTCTAATGCAAAAGTTCATGGATCCCATCCCATTACTACAAGAGGAAAAATAGAAACCCATGTTCAAAAAACAATTTTTGTTTTTGCCTTGCCAGAGACATTTATAAATGACTTGGTCATAGGAGCAGGTAACTGCAGATATATAATTGACAGCAGGTAACAGGGCACATTATGGGCAGCAGCTAAATTTTTACAGTGTTGAACAGAACCATATTTATTTAAATAAACACCAGAATTTCAATAATCAATACATGCCAAGATATCTAGATTCTGAAATTTGGTGCCTATTTGCACCAGCAGCTACTTGTCTCCAAAAACAGCATTCTTGAAACAAAGGGAAAATCTCTGTCAGTGTCAGTATATTAACTTTAAAAGCCTTCGAGTTAATTTCTTAAAAGAAAATAACAAAGGTCACAAGCCTTTTTTCTTGTTTTTATTTGTTTGTCCTGAAAAGGAGATACCTCCACACTACATGATTAAAAAAAATAAAATATGACCAGAGGTATCCAGCCTGCTTCCTGGGCATTCTTGGAGGTTGCCAGTGCACTCTGAAGAGCTCCACAGAAGCTGACTGAGAAAAGCAGTTCACAGTGTATGATATTGCAAAAAAGAAAGAAAAGGAAGGTCAAAAATAGAAAAAAAAAAAATTGAAAACCTCTGACCTGGATTCCCAAGGTAACAAATAATACCACCTACGAACTAAAATTCCTGTTTTTAATAATAATCAACTATCATTAGTTAAATTAAAAAATAAATGCAGGATTAACATATCGCACAATTTAACATCATTCAAATGCAGTTCATACGGGGTCTGCAGATAAAATAGATTAGACCAGTGTTTAAAAAAAAATGAGAATTAGCAATTAATTTCATTTTTCATTGATTTTGAGAGCAGATGTAGGAAGCTTTGTCTGCCTTCACAAATCTCAGCCACCACACTTTTCAGTTTAATGTCCCTAAAATACATTTGTGCCAAGATATTTCTGTGCTCAAATTGTGCAGTGACTTGTTTTAGAGAAAACAGCCACAGAGCTGCTCTGAATCCCTATCTCTGACATGCTCTAAAACACTGATTTATTGTGTTTCCTCAGCTGCCTCAAGGGTTTCTTTTCACATTTCGCATCAGCTTATACATGAGCAGCACTCCTAAATATTATGATGCTACAGAACAGTCACCAGTGAGAGGAGCCACCAGAGCTTCTCAGCATTACAAACAGAGGAGGGTGGTTGTCACTGCTGCTCTGTGCTGGCTGTCACTGCTGCTATGTCTGCTCATTGCTCTCCACGTGCAAGTCTTGGTTTATCTCTACAGCCACCTCCTCAACCTCCGTACCAATAATTTGGTTATAGGAAAGGGCTTCATGAACACAGCTACCTACAAGGCAAAGTTCAATACCAGACAAGATATGAATGATACTTATGTTTTATATATCATATAACGCATAATTTTCCTCTCATTATCATTCAGTAGAGTTCTGGGCTAGACCTACATCCTCTGATTTCACTAGAGGCTAAAAGTAGAGTGGCTGAACATCTCTCAACAAGAAAATTATCTCTGATCATTTTGATTGAAGTGAATGATGCACAAAGGTTGTTGTGTGTTTATTGCATCTCCAGTTTGGGCTTAACCTAGAATTAGGAATATTTTATTGTCTTCTTAGGGATATTTCTTATCACATCTTATCAGAAATCATATGATGTGCTTTATGACTTTTCAGAAAAATATGATTCTTGATTTTTAAAAAAATTCCTAAGCAAGATGGTTGGCAAAGGAATCTGAATGTATAATTCCAACATAACTTCATTCAAGCTTTTGTAAGTCATACATTTTACACAAATATCTTTAGAAAAACTGTATAGATAATTGAAGGAGAGACTATCCTTTACTGTGAAGGTAGTGAAGCACTGGCACAGGTTGTCCAGAGAAGCTGTGGCTGCCTCATCCCTGGAGGTGTTCAAGGCCAGGTTGGACGGGGCTTGGAGCAACCTGGTCTAGTGGGAATTGCAGGGGGATTGCAGCAATCCCCCTTAAGCTCTCTTCTAACCCAAACCATTCTATGGTTGTGTGATTCTATTGTGATGGTTCATGATAAACTGAAAAGCACGGCTAAAGAGTAGGTGAATAATTTTTGTATCCCAAATGTGCTGAGAATCTGCCAAAAGGAAATATTTTTACAAGTGTCTTGCAGCTGTGTTTCTGAATTTTCCTCATAATTTTCCATGTTGGAAAAAATCCTCTGTAAATGATTAAAAAGTGATTTAATAAAAATTTCAGTGGAGATTGATTTGTTTTATACATACAATTCCTGCCATATACTGTGATTCATTCGAGAAGGATTAGTTGCCAAATATATAATAAACAACAAACAGTTGTGTTCTGGTACTTTGTTGAGTACTAGAAACTGAACTTATTTGGTTTTTAAAATAATATGCTAAACATTCTGCAAAGTACAAACATTACAAAGCTCATGAGGAGCTTTACAGAAAGTTGTCTCTATTTCCACTGAACTTAACGCATTTCTCTGTGAAATTAGACCCAAATTTTGTATATGCTTCACGTACTCAAAAGATTTTAAGAATTATTTATTATGCTCACTTTAAACCACGCTCCTCTTCACTGAGACAGTCATCTTCATTGCCTTCTTCATCACTACAAAAGCAAGTGAGGCACTTGATGTTCAGGTCAGGTTGAGCAATGAAGATACTGTTCTTTTACTTTTAGATTCATGCCAACACCATGATCCACAGTTTTCCCAGAGTAACGTGTACAGCTCTCAGGCACTGCACTTCCTTCACAACTTATGTCTCTGTGATTTCAAAGACTTTGAAGATCATGATATACCAGTACAAGGAGTAAGAAAATAGAAGGCTTTTGTTTAGTTGAGAAAAAATTGAATTTTTTATCAATCATTAGGGAACAGCGTGTTATTCTCTGGCTAATGTTTATTGAAGGGAGCATCTTTTGAATATTTTTTAATATAAAACAGCAAAGTAGTGTAACTTTTCTGAGAAGAACAGCATCACACAACAATTCTATCTTTATGTATACATTGTTTTTCCAATCTTTTTAGCAGATTAACACTGGAATTTATTGATCATATTCACAGAGAAGAGGATTGTTCCAAACAGCAGTCAGACTTCCTGTCTAGAGTGAAATTTTTAATTTCATTAATTACTTTATTACCACAAATCGTTGGAAGAAACATGTGTTCTTGGATGTTAATTAATAGCTCATTATTATAATACAAATTAACTTGGCAGCACTATGTGCCATATATTTGTGGAATAATGAATTACATTAAAGGGAAGCCAAGATGGCAAACAGTGAAGTTCATGCATCCATTATCTGCTTCTTATAAATGCATAAACCTTTCCTAGGGCGTTAAACAGAAATCCTAATGAGAGGCATGCTAGAGTTAAAAGGGGGAAAAAAAGAAGAGTAGGGAAAAGGATAAAGAGAAATGCACATATAGCTTGAAGTTCTGAGCATCACACTGAGAAGCAATAGCTCCCACAGGTTTTGCTCTAAATGAGTTGTCATAAAGGATGGGAAAGCCGACAATGCATTGCACAGTGGTGTAAATTTTGTGTCTGATCTCTGAAATTAACAGTAGCAAAAGTCTCATCTCAACAGCTCTAAACCTTCCCTTCCCTTCCCTTCCCTTCCCTTCCCTTCCCTTCCCTCTCTCTCTTTTCTCTGTTAATATAAAGAAAATCTGGCTGAATTCATGTACATCAAAAGAAATAAGAGTTATTCACTTGGAGAAGAATAATCAATGCATTCATGAAGTAAATACTCTCCAACAGCTCCTGATTTTTTTTTCTAGTTGAACTCATAGTCAACTAGCCACTTTCCATTCACATCTTTCCACCAGTCATGCTTTTTTTTTGTCCTTTTATTGTACTAAAATATCAAAATTTAGAACCCACAGTGTTCAAGCTCCCCAGTTAAAATGTACAAAATTCCATTTGTTTGATGTCCATTTCAAACATATTCTTTTCTGTGTGCTCATTCCTTACTGTTTGTCTTGTCCCAGATCTCATTATTTACTTAAAACTAAATGAAAGCTCTGTTTGGGGGCCCTACTTAGATATCTATTTTATTCTATTTCATCTCTGTATTAATCTCTCCATATTTATATATGGATCTAATTTTTTATAATTTATTGTTTTTATAATCTGGCATTCGTCATGCCATTTCTCTAAATTTTTATATATCCAGAGTATTGTATTCTCTGCAGTTCTGTTCTTTGTCGTATCTACTTTACAGATTGTCTACTTACTCCTAGTAGCAAGAGATTCTCTACCCCCATGTAGAGATTAATATCAAATTATTCTGGCCTGAAAGGTATTCCTTGTAAGTGTTCCCACTTTCTGTGCAAGTATAGTGGCGTGGAATTGGGTTTTTTAATTTTTGTATAATTTTTGTATCTAAGTTCTGTAAAAGATTTTCTTCCTACCTACCCCCATCTCCCTTCCCAGATACCTGTAGTTAAGTCACACACACCTTTCCACAGTATGTCCCTTGACGGCCTAGGCCCAGTCTATTGTATGTGATCAATACCTAAGGCCAGCGCTTTTCTCTCTGCTGATAGCCCTGGTTCTGCCCATTGTATGTCTCTCAATAGCCCAGGCTAGCTCATTGTATAGCTTTATATTTTATCTGTGAACATACCCAAGGTTCTTGATAGGCCAGGCAGACCAGATGGCCCAGCCATAGTTTTGAGTTTCTCTCCACCCCTTTCCCCCCTAAATGGTAATGTAACACCCTCTCTGATTTAGTCACACCCCTTAATTTCCATGAGTAACACCCCTGTTCATAAGGGCAGGGGAGACCAAAAATCACTCTCTGGTCCTGACCCTCGCACGAACACTCAAGCCTGGAACACCTGGGCATCTGCCCTGAATAAACACCTTCTTTACCACTGATTGTGAGTAGCTCCTTCTCTGAAATAAGCACACTTCTGCTCGGGGTCTGGACCTGCCTAAAACTTCACCTTATCATGACAGGGCCCAGCTAGCCGGAGGGCTCTCTGGGAACAGTGATATGCAAGGACAACTCAAATCAGGTTCATTTAAAGTTTTTTCAAAACTTAATTCCAGAAGCCATTCTGACCCATTGGCTTCCTTAATTGTTCCCCTGACCTTCTCATATTTTGCCTTTTGAAAACTGTAGTTTCTAGTTTTTCTATTCTCTTGTTTAGTTTTTTTATTTTATTGTTGAGCCGGAGCCATTATCTTCTGCTCCAGGGTTGCTTTTTATTTACGCTTTTCTCTTATCTCTCTAAACTTACGAGAACAAATTTTAGACCCTTCTTCATTTGACTAGTAGAGAAATCTGGAAGCTTTTATATCAGTATCAGTAATGATATTGCATATTCTATCTGTAAAATGTTCAAGTATTTCATAATAATACAATTTCTAGGATTGCTTATTTCTATAAATATGCCATGTTCACAAACAAACCCAATATTCACTGCCTATTGCAAATTCCTAATACAGTCTCAAGAACTCCTTGTACTCTTGTTAGGAACCAAGTAATTTCTGTTTTACCTGCAGTGCAATGTCTTACTTCTTAAGAAAAAATCATGTTACTTCAAATGTTACAAAAATCTATGCACACATATAGCTGTATAACTTTATTCTAAGTATTGAAAAGGGCATATTACATTCAGTTTGGTCAGATGCCTGAGATTACTTCGGATGCAACTGTACATCCAGGAATAATATTTTTATGCAAAGTTTGCATTTTCTGGTTATGAACAGTTGAGCTTATGCTTCAGAGCAGTTTGAAGTAAGGAAAAGAAATGCCACAGCTTTCTCAAAGTATATTTTACAGATTAAACATCTTAGAAAGTTTTCAGAAAACCAGGTGTATAGATAGATACATCAGTGACATCTCATTTTGAAAACCGAAAGTGTTGGATTTTGTCTAGTTGTATGTTACATTTTTTCTTATTTATTGGGTAACAAATTGAATTGTCAGTGTATCAAATCACCAGGGCAATAAGAAAATGTCTTTTTTTTTTTCATTATTTCAGCACCAAACAGTATTCTTCAAAATTTCTTTCTCTCACATTTAGATAGCAAAGGGAGTTACGATAAAATGTGCCTTAGAGAGATGAAAGGTACAAAAAGTCAACCTGAATGAAGCCTAGGGAATGTGAAGGCTGTGAAATTATCTGATAACTCTAAAGTCTGGAACTAGAGCAATCCTGATACTATCAATAAAGGGGGTTGATAACAGTTTCACCTGTCAAAAATAGAGACACTTTCTTTGATGTCACCTTAACATGGAACCTTTCATTTAAGTTTCTCTTTGCTTGAGATAAACCTACCTAGGCAATTTCTATCACTTTTTTACTTTGCATTTTTAATTTTCTGTCAAACTAGTTAAATTAACCTAGATGACTGAATCATTATTTTATGAAGTCCAGAGAAGAATTGTTTAACAGAAACATTGGTCTGTGGAGTAGAGATAACCTATAAGTGATATCCTAAATTTTAAAATTATTAAATTAAATTAAATTAAATTTTAAAATGTATAAATACATAAATAAGTAAATAACCATGAACTCAATTCTCTTTGAGTTAGACTTGTACATTGGGGAAAAAGCACTGGAATCATGTATCCACCTCAACAGAACAAGGGGGGAAAAATAATACAAAAAGCTTTTTGTGAGTCAAGATAAAAACTGGGAGATCACTTGAGAATTGCCATCATGGGCAAGACAGGAATGAGCTGGGGAAATTAATTAAATTTATTGTCAATCAAACAGAGGAGGTTAGTAAAAAATAAGAACAGATCAAATACCACCCTCCATCATTCCACCTCTTGTGGTTTGAACCCCAGCCAGCATCTCAACCCCACACAGCCACTCGCTAGTCCCACTTCCCTGGGTGGGATTGGGAAAAGAATTGGAAGACCAAGGGAGAAAATTCATGTGTTCAGAAAAAGACAGTTTAATAGGTAAAGCTAAAGTCGTGCACACAAACAAAGCTAAAAAAGGAATTAACTCTCTGCTTCTCCAGAGCTCCATCATGTGCAAGACTGATGATGGAAGATAAATGTCATCACACTGAACGTTCCTTCCTGTCCCAGCTGTATGCACTGGCCATGACACACATGGTGTGGGACACCCCTTGGATCTGCTGGGGTCAGCTGTCCCCACTGTGTCACCTCTCAACCTCTTGTGCACCCCCAGCCTCCTCACCAGTGGAGGAGATGGCCCTTCATGAACTTCTTCAATGTTGACATCCCCACATCAAATATGCCACCAAAATACATTAAAATTCATAAGCAGCATATTTCCAGAACTGCTGGTGATCATCAAAAGATGCAGCAAGTACTTTGGGACAGTTTTGTTTGTCTACAATCTCTGTCTGTAACTGCAATGCAAACTGCTGGATTATGATAAATTTAGTGCTCAAAAATTAAGTCCAGTATAGTAATAATCCAGTATAATAATAATTCTATTCCTCATTTTTTCATGTGCAATAGAAACAATTCAAATAAATATTTCATATTTTAAAGCCACAAGGAAGGAATGTGTGCTGAAAACTATCCTTGAAAACTCAGCTGATGCCAGGATCCCTCCTTCAGGCACAATTGACAGAGCTGGTGGTCCAGCTGCTGAAGTTCCATCCTGCCTTTGATGTCTCCTTGTTTCCCTGAAATGGAGAGAGACACAGATTCACACTCTATTAGTATTTTAGTTTACATTTAAAAATCTGAGGAAATAGATAAAAACAGTAAGAGTATTGTTAATATCAGAATCCCTTATTGAGCACCTGCTCAAAACTTGTAAGGTAGCCACTATTAAACAACTATAGTTTTAAAAGTATTCCCCAGTGTTTGTCAACAGGAATTTCCTGATTATTTTCAGCCTGCAACATTATACAATTTCTTTTTACAACTCTCTATGTCAGCAATTTTTTTATCAGAAGAAAATATTATTAATTTTATGAACAGTTTCTAGATCTCAATATAAAATATCACCTGAACAGATAGTCTCAAATAGGGTTTAAATGAAAAACAAATTTTCTAAGAAACTTCCTGATTATAACAACTCTTTTCAGTAAGAAAGCTGACTTATCATGCAATTGCCATGTCTCGTAATATATTTTTTTCACTGCCAGGTCTTTTCAGAGAAGGGATACCAGCAGGTCCTGCTTTCTGAGTCATTTAGGCATAGCCCGTCATTAGAGTCTCTGTATGAATAATTATTTATAATGTATTTAATTTCTTACAAAGAAAAGGTGAACTACATCAGCGGGAGCAGGAGGTAATTCATAATTTTGAGGGGATATAGCCATTAGTATTTAGGCTTTTAGGCAGAACTCCTAGAATATTTTGTAGAGAAGAGTTGAGTTTTGTTTCAGGAAAATGACACATTGTGCTCCTTCAGAGCCTGGTTAAATTAAGTCAGATTCAAATCATACAGGCTGATTCTTATTATTTACAAAATTCCAGATATTACATTTATTTTATAAGAGAACTTTTTACGGGGGGCTAATACCTTTGATATTATCACCCTAACATAAAAGTACTTTCATTTTCTGTATTCCTATATCTGCTGGCATTTGTGAGTCTATAGACAAAAATAAAACCTTCACCTTCAAACAGCATCTTACAGTCACTAAACTTCCATTTTCCAAAAAGCCAAGGGTAAAATCTGCCATTATCTTCTGAGTTCTCCTCATGACTGGACATTTGAAAATCTGAGTATTATCATATAACCTGTCTGGGCTGAGCTGCAATAATCAGCCCTGTGGGGCTCTCTGGAAAAATTGTCTTTCAGGATGTTTTGAACATCTTAGTTAGTCCATGTTGAAATTTCCTATAAGTGAAAACACAGGAGGTCACTGGAGACCCATCAGCTCCTTAATCCTGCAGCAGGTGGTGCAGAATTTCCTACTTTACCATGGCACTTTCAAATTCCTTTTCAGAAGTGTTCTTCAGTGCTGAACTTTAAGAGTCCATACGTGTGCATATTTTAATATTTTGAGGAAAAAATTCCAGTTGTTGCCTTCTGTGGAAAATATTTTACTTTTCACTGAAGGTAGAATGTGGTTTCATGTTCAGGAATGTTGTTATTGCATTTTGCAGGAAATTTATTTCAGTTTTTCTATTCTACTGAGGTCTGTGTTTCCTGCTGAAGATAACTTACCTTTGCACTCCCTGAGGTATTATAACAGCCCTTCTCAGAACATTTGAGTTTCTTTTAAAACCCTGCCCCCACAACCTTAAGTTCTTTTTTAAATTTAAGAGGGAAACTGCTTGCATAATATGAAATACTGAAAAAAATACCAACAAACAATAAAAAAGACAACAAAACAAACCCCAAAAAAAGACAAGTTGATGATATTCTCTAAAACTTTAGAGAAACACAAATCCCTTCATTAACTACATTTGTACATACAAAATGGGATATGATATATAGAGAAGGACACAGTTTAAGAAGGCAGTAGAGTACAGCATATATGATATGTGTTTCTGGAAATTTAATTGAGTGAAAGGAAAGCCCAGGTTCATGGGTAGGAGGTAGCATGTAAATCACTATGTGTGAAACTGCTAAGATAATTAAGATGTCTTATTTCAGGTCCAAAGCTGTAAAATGTTAAATCTTCATGACTCACAGTAAAATTAAGAATTTGATTTTACTATCTGTTGAAATTCTTTAGTTGTTGCAATTTGTATAACTTCTGAATAGAATAAGATTGGTATAATTAGGATGACAAAATTCCTTCAGTTTAAGGAACCATCTATTGTTTCATGAGTAAAGGCATGCTGATCCTCTGAATCCAGTGAGAAGAAATTAAGCATAGTTGCCATTAATCAAAGCCTGTTTAAAGCCTATAACTGCCTGAAGAAATCCAGTATTTAATAAAAAAATCACAAGCTCAAATTGCAATTTACAAGCTGAAATTTATATATGAGATTTTCCTGTCCAAATATATTGCCTCAACCTGGGAAATGCTGTGTGAGGCAGAACACTTACAGAGAAAGACAGTAATGAAATAGTAAATAAATCAGAGAATCACAGAAAGGATCCACAAGGACCATTGAGTGCAACCCCTGACCCTGCATTAGGACAACCAAAAAAAATCACACCAAATGCCCAAGACCGTTGTCCAAATCCTTCTTGAACTCTGTTAGGTACTGTGACCACTGCCCTGGGGAGTCTGTTCAGTGCACAACCACCCACTGGGTGAAGAATTTCTTCTAATATCGAAACAAAACCTCCCCTGACACAACTTCAGGCCATTCCCTCGGGTCCTGTCCCTGTCACCCCAGAGCAGAGATCAATGCCTGTCCCTCCTCTTCCCCTCTCAGGAAGCTGTCACTGCACTGAGGTTTGCCCTCACTTTCCTCCAGGCTGAACAGACCAAGTGACCTCAGCCACTTCTCTCGCAGCTTCTCCTCAAGGCCCTTTACCATCTTTGTTGCCCTCCTTGGGAAGCTCTCTCATAGTTTAATGTCTTTTTTACACTGTGGAACCCAAAACTGCACACAATATTCAAGGTGAGGCTGTCCCAGCCCAGAACAGAGCAGAACAATCCTCTCCCTTGCCTGGCTGTGCCTGATGTCCCCAGGACAGGGTTTTCCCCCCTGGCTGCCAGGGCACTGCTGACTTAGGTTCAACTTGCCATCAACCAGGACCAACAAATCCCTTTCCACAAAGTTGTTCTCCAGTGTCTCATATACCTCATAACTATTTCTGCTAAAAAGTATAATATTTCCCAGTTATAAGAAGTAGAAAGGCACTCACATTTAAGCACTGATAGTTCCTTCTATTTGTCTTGAAATAAAATATATTTCCAACGGAGAGAGATGCTCATTCTATGTCTAATGCAAATATGAAATGTTTTGTATTTACCATATGCTGTAGTGTTTCAACAGAAATGCAGTCCTTCTGCTTCACTCTCTCCTTTCGTCCATATATTTTCAAACAGATTTTCACTTGCTATAGAACAAGTAGTCAGTGCAACCAATCTTTGACAGTAATGTTGCACTGTACATGACTCAGTCACTATCTGAAATGACAGCAAAAGTTAAGTAACTAACTTGTTGATTTTAAGAATCACTGGAAAAGTCAAAACAACATCTGCTTGGTCTGCCTTACCCTGACAGAATATACTGATCCATCCCTGTTGTCTATTTTCCCTAAGAGTCTTTTATGAATATGAATCTTCATTGTGTCAAACTCTGTCACCTTAGATTTCAAAAGATATTCTGTTACCTTGACAGAATAGTTACACAGTCCAGAGATTTTTATGTGCCATTTCTAACATATTTCTTTTATTATAATAGAATTCAACCAACCAGCTTAGATGCTATATACTGGACATAATTTTATAGTATAAGGTATTGGCACCATTTCTAGCTATAAGGGAATGTATCTTTTCTCCACTTAATCAGTTATTTCCTGAAAATTATCAAAAGAATTACTTATAATTTCTCTCTTGTTGCAAGAATTTGTTTTCACCAGTGTAAAGCAGATATCAGAGACTGAAGCAGAAGAATGATGTAGCCACTCTGTTCATCGAAGTGACTGGATAAGACTAAGAGTAAAACCCTTACATAACAGTTTGTTATGTGCTCAAAGGCAAATAGGTGCAATTCATCCCAATAAAGTGGGAAGAGGCTTATTAGCATCACTGTGTTTTAGTTACATTTGCAACTGAAAGTGATAATTTTCACAACTCTTATGTAACTGCGCTTATTTGCTGTTGGAAAGGCTTAATAGTAGCCCCACTGTATTCGTTCACTTATTACAGTGATACTTTAATTATTTCTGATAAAAAATAAGAATTTTTGCTTAAATTCGGAAATAATCAATTGAATTATTTAAAACGAATAAATTTTACTATCTTTTGTAGCTATGGATTTACTGTATTACTAGGTGTATACGTAAGTATTATTGAAATAGGCACCAATAAAATAAATGGTTTGTTTTATAGCACCTTACCAAGCACAACTCTCTGTGTTTAATATAGCTTCACAAGCACCAGACAGCTCATACATTCTTAAGGCAAACAGGGGTCATTTGAATATGTTCCTATTGTTAAATCCACACTAAAATGAGCTGAGAAAGTGGAGAAATATTTCCATGAAGAAAGCAGCCACACGTATTTTACCCACATTGTCAGTGTATCTCTTAAAGGTGCTCAGTGGTAGGAATGCTAGTACATTTGGTATCTTCATCATATATATCCACATGGAAAATATAGATCATATTTCCATTTACCACTTTTATTCAAAGATTTTTTCCAGAACTAATTCATAGGCTTCCCATTCAGGTCTGATCTTTACCAGGAACATATATATGTTTTCCACAAGAGCACAGCTGGAAAGATTTTAGCAAGATTCTTTGATTTGGTTTTGCCAAAAATGCCCTGAAATGCAATGGAACACTATGCTATGGGACACCTCTCGTCTACACTCTCCACAACATTTTTCTAGCAATAGTGACATCATTCTTATGAAATCTCTAGCTGCTGACTGATATATGTGTCTTTAGCCCAAAAAGAAATTAATAATTTCTTTTCTACAATTGTACAATTTCTGTAACAATATAGAGAGTAACTACATTTAGAGTGTCATGTATTAGATGACTGGGAAAATAAAAGTTTGTTATTGCTACATTATCCTTCAAGGGAAATAATGATTTTCAGCTGTTTTCAGTAACATAAACAAAAGTTAACACAAAACCTTCCCCTAGAGATCCAGGCAGTGTAAACAACTTGCCACCAAGCATCCACCCTGTTTTTTACTCACCACCTCAGGGCCCCTGGAGGTGGAAGAGGTTTATTGGATCTAGTACCAGTCACCATCCAGGCACATATATGTGCTTTGGGAGAAGTGGGGTACATTAGAGTCCCCCTTAAATAATGGTCCCTTGAATTTTAGAGCGCATTACCAACCTTAGTATCGCTGTGGTTTTGGTTTTTTCTGTTCTGTGGATTTTCCAGGTGGCAAGTGTAAGAAGTGTTGAAGAAGTACTACTCTTCTCCCTCCCCCAGCTGCCCTGACTCCTTTATTTCTGCGTTTATCACAAGGGATGTAATGATTTCTCATGCTGGAAGGAAGAAAAAAAGCAGCATTGTTGAGGCAAACAGACTAAATTTTTTTGATGAAAGCTGTAGCAAACAATGTCTAGCCTTGCTATCTCTCATACAACATTCTCAACATTCCTTATCAAGTGTTTCATCTACTCTGTGGGAAGACACACTATATCAGAGCACAGTTGCTTCTATCAAAGCTGCTACAGCTCAAAATACCTTCTTTTTCCCATGAACACTTTCTGCCACCCACCAGATTTGCCAATGTTTCCAGCACAGATTTATCTCAGCAGAGTTGCCTTGCTCTCTCATAAAGGGACAATAGTTCTCACTGAGTTCTGACATTCTAATGGCTTCCAGTTGGGCCTTTTTTCTCCATTTCACAGGAAATTTTCACACCTCTGAGTGTGCAATTTTTCAGTTGAATTTGACTTATAGTTCACAGATGGAGAGAGACGCCTGATAAAAACTCTCTTTAGAAGACAGTGCAAGAAAACACATTTCTGCATTGTGACAGGTTAATATTCTACACATTGATTTGTTCATAGCTCTCAGGGTGCAATGTCAAAGCCTTTAGTAAATTGGAGTCAACTTCTTTGAGAGTAGTGTAAGGGAATATATTCTCACCAGAGAAAAAGGGAAATGAAAAAGTTGTTTAAAGGGGCTCCCACCTGCACAAAAAGTAGCAATTAACCATATTACTATATTAGCAATCCAGATCCCAAAGACTGGTTGTTCACAGAAAAGAATGGGACATTGTGCCTATCTAATTTTTTTTTCAAATTAATTAATCAGCAAAGTATATTTTCATATTAAATAATCACTTTTTATACAAATTGATATATTTAATAGAAAATCTCCCAGAAATTCATTCTTTGTTTCTCACTCCTTATCATTACAGCATCAATAGGGTCAACTGAAAAACTGAAGCCAGTCAACACTAAAGGTTCACTCTCCAAGATAAAAATATAACAAAATAAATATAAAAAAAATGAAAAGTAAATACAAAGTTCAGAGAAGTTTCTTCACTCTTGTGTGACAGTATAATGCACATAATCAAATAATATACAAAATACACTTCTGGGAACTTTGTCAGAACTCTTAATTTCATTGTTTGGACTATATACCATTACTCATACAAATTCTTGTCTTTCTTCTTTTTTTTAATTCTTTTTTTCCCCCCTTTTTTTTCCTTCTCCTTTTTACCTAACAGCCAGCATCCCTCTTGTACCCTGCCTGTCTCCGGTTCAAAACTCCTGTTTTCCCAACCATCTCAGTCACTTCTACTCTTCACTGATGATTGCAGCCAAGCACCTCCAGAGCCCTCTCATTCCCTCTGTGCCTGTGTTCTCACTGGTTGGCTCAGTAAGAAAATAAAATCTTCATCATATAGCAGCAATTCTTGTTAATTCATGTCAGTCTCACAGGTCTGGCTGTCATCATCCCTCTCACACTTACCTAAGTGCATGATAGAAGGTGCATCAGTAGAGCCCATTTCTGAAATTGTACAGATGTTTTCTTTACCATCAATATCTAAAGAAAAGGGCTGGGAAGGTCTTTTAAGTATAAAGCTGGGTTTTGGCAATTTTGAGTCTGAGTTTTGGCTTGGAAGCAATCTCTCAAAATCATTTGGACAACTACTAATCCCCAGATTTTTGGATTAGGCACAGCAATGAGGACTCTGTGATTACAAGGTTTTATACAAGAGGCAGAGTTTGGGAGTTTTTTCTTTGGTGCTGGTATTTTGGGGTTTTGTTATTGTTTCATTCTGTTTTGTTTTTAAGGGGGAAATTTCCCTTCTCACTAAGAGAAGCCAAGAAAAACAATGGGAAATGTCTTATATGAATGATTATGCACACTCTTCACACACTAGTGCACACTCTTCATACATTAGTGCATATATGGTAAGAGAAACAAGCTGGTTATTTTGCTGTGGATAAGTATAAAATAATTTGCCAGAATTAATTTTTTACAAGCATGAGATAAAACACACACTTTCTCAAAACAGTGCTATCTTTATTAGTCCAATAATAGGTGCCTAGTCATGTGGAAACTATCTACTAGTGAACACTTTCAAAAATTAATTTCAGTTTTTGCTTTGTTATCTATGTATCTTTCTGCTGCTTCTTCAAATGTACTTTTCCTATTCCGTTTAGACAGTTCCTATTCAGTACTGTGGTGTTGTTTGAATGGACACCAAGTTATTATGAGGCTTAAGTTTAATGAAATTTTTATGATATCTTATTTGACGGTACCCTGTCAGATAAACTATACTGAGGCTACTCATCTATGCAAGGTTGGTGCAAAGTAGCTGGGAACACCTTAGTAATTTCTGTAGTAGATAAAACTCTGGAAGTTACTTTGTGTGGAAGACTGAAGTTTGAGGTTTGTTAGAGAGCACTGAATTTGGAAATTCTCCTCCATCTCTGATACTGAGGGAGCTGGGAGAAGTGCTTACTGAGCCACATTCTGCCACTCTCAGCAATCTTGGATAGCTGGGTGACTGGAAGCTGACAAATGTGATCCACATGGGCAGGTAGTGCCAGGAGTAGATTTCCAGGGAAACACAGGTCTGTCAGTCTGACCTCAGTGCCAGGAAGATCACGGAGCTGATCATCCTGAGTGCTGCCACATGCCCCATACAGGACAACAAGGGAATCAGGCCCAGTGAGCCTGGACTTAGGAAAGGCAGGTCCTGCTTGAGACCAACCCCACCTGCTCCTATGACAGTGTGACCCCACCTTGTGGGTGAGGGAAAGGCTGTGGATGTGTCTACCTGGACCTTAGTAAAGCCTTTGATGCCATTTCCCAAAGCATTTTCCTGCAGAAACTGGCTGCTGACTCTTGGCTGGGTGTATTTTTCTTGGCTGGATAGGAAATGGCCTGGATGATCAAGCCCAGAGAGTGATGGTGAAAGGAGAAAAATCCACTCAGTGGCTGGTCAAAATTGTGTTCCCAGGGGTTAGTACTGGGGCCAGTCCTGTTTAATGTCTTTATTAACTTATCTTTTGAAAAGACATGTAAATGTGGCACTCAAGGACTTGGTTTAGTGGTGGACTGGGCAATGCTGGGTTAGGGGTGGGACTAAATTACCTAAAAGGTCTTTTCCAGCTTAATTCTGTGATTCTATGATTATTTTTATGCATTGCATGTACAGGGGTCTTTGTTGCAGACGGTCAACCCAGGAGTTAAGCATTAGCCTGGGCTATAAAACTTGAAGATATTTCAGGAGAAAATCCATTTAATTTCCTTACTCTGATCTTTCCATGACCACCTCTGATGGACATTTGTCTATCCTGTTCTGGAAAATGTTCTACTAAGGCCTATTAACATATTTTTTTTCATTGTCTCATTAGCCTAACAGTTAGAAAGATCACCTTTAAGCTTGTCTTCTTTACCAAAGTGTTCAACTCTTCTTCTTTACAGGCATAGAGACCACAAAACATAGGTTTGAACTGTATGAATTCAGATACTTTCAAAGACAGTGTGCAATCCTCTAAAAAGTACTACAAGGACCCAATCAAAACAATTCACTGCATATAGTCTTGTAGTTTGTCCAGCTGTGAAATAATAATAATAAAAAAGTAAGTTTATAGAAATGCTAACTTAATATAACTGGATTGTTTGTCATTGTGTGCAAGTATCTTCTGGATTTTGCACCTTCCTGGGGATTCTGAGGTCATGTTGCCTGTTTTGGAAATAAAAATATTGATTTGATTAGTAATTCAGTATTGTTTGCATGTCAAGTAAAGATAAGGGGAAATAAAGTCTTAGTTTATATCTAAGGGAAACCAAACAGTGAAATATTACTTTTGCATCAGTTAGACAGAATACCTTGCTATTTGTTGGTGACAATGAATACATCAGGAGTCTCTGTCTCTCTCATCACAATCTTGCTGAAAGTTATATCCCCTCCATTCTCCACCAGGCAGAACCCAGGAGCAGGGAGGGGTTCAGGCTTTCCTGTGAGCAATCTAATGCTAAAGGCTGCTGACTGGCAGCATCTCTGCAATCCCATACTCACAGATATTCAGTAGCGTAAGTATGTTTCTTTTAATCACTTGCTCATCAAGAAGTTTCCCTAATCAAATCAAAGATCAGAAATAATGCTGTATCTGGTATATAGTTGAAATGCACTGCTCTTAGTTTTCATTCTAATTTGTAGATTGCTATCCAAAACTATTACATAATATTTAAAATAAAGTCACAAGAGGGCCTATCAACACAAATGTTCTAAATCAGTAAGTCTGAAAAGCTCAATTCTAATTTGACTCACTAAGCCATGAAAGCAAATGAAGTGGAAACATTTGATTTTTGTATTTAGGATCAACAGAGAAACTTTCATCACTAAGTAAAAAAACCTTTTATTATCATTAACTAACACCTTGGTCCATTACCACACTAAAAATGTCACTAAAGAGATTTTTTAAAAAAAAAAAAATTGTAGTGACAAAATTTTATACTTAGTTCAGCATCTTCTGCTTGGCTTGCAGTGTTTTCCAAATCCCTAAAACTCTTTTAAAAGATTCACAGAGATGGATTGTTGATATCTGAATTTAAAGTCTACCTAACTAAAATAGAGGAAAAAATAGTAACGGCAATGTTTGATTACACTTTAAATTTTTGGGAAAATTTGCAATGATTGAATCTTATTAAATAATGAAATTACTTTTAAAAAGACTAAGCACTTACAGCATATGTTTAACATTTAATCATCTTCAGTGTGTCACTACAGCAGCATCAAACCTGTCCTAGTAGGTTCTGAAGTTTCATTTCTCTAAGCAATGGTTGCAATTACTTATTCAGTCTACTTTAGTACTCTTTGGTTGTGAAAGTCTTTTTTTACTAAAGGACATATGTCCCTATTTTCATTGCTTTTTATTCCTTTTATTGAATTTAAGGATATTCTAAAGTATTTCAAAGTTAGCTTGGTGAACTAAGTACAGTGGCTCTACTTAGCTAGGGTGTAGTGAGAATTTCCATCATGTGAGATGTTTTCCCCCTAAACCTAGCAGCTCTTTTCTGTTCATACACCTATTTCATATGTCTTTATATACATAGGATCTTCCTGAAGCTCTTAAGATTATATTAGTTTGATCATTTGAAAATTAGCTTCCTCTTTTAATAAAGGTAATATGTAACATGTTGAGAGAAGGAAGAGTCTAGGGCTTGCATCCAGAATACTGCTACAGGACAAATGCTTTTCTAAAAACCCAGCCATTAAAAATGTGCCAGATCTGGCATGACAAGGCCCAGTGAACACTGCTGTGACGCACAGCATCCTTCAAAATTTACAACTCACTACACTGCTGTGCACAAAGTCTTGCTATCAAAGAACCAGAAAGGTTGAGGTTGGAAGTGTCTGCTGGAAATTGTCTAGTCTGGGCTCCAGCAGGGACACCTACAGCCGTTGCTTAGAATCATGTTCAGACAGCTTTTGAGTATCTCTGAGGATGGAAACTCCATAACCTGTCTGGGCACTGTCTGCCAGTGCTCTGTCACCCTCAAAGCGAAAAAGTGCCTCCTGATGTTCAGAGGAAACCTTCCTTGCTTCAGTTTGTGCCCCTTGCCCCTCGTCCTGCCACTGGGCACCACTGGCAGAGCCTAGTTCCATTTCCTTTGCACTCTCTCTGCAGGTATTTACATACATTAATAAGTCACCCCTGAGCCTTCTCTTCTCCAGGATAACCAGTCTCAGCTCTCACAGCCTTTCCTTGTACATGCTCCAGTACACTGATCATCTCAGTGGCAGTCCCTTTGCTGGACTCTCCAGTACATCTGTCATTCAGTCTTTGTTTCTTTGTGTCTCTCTCTTGTACTGAGGAGCCCAGAACTGAGCACAGCACCCCAGGTGTGGCCTCACCATGCTGAGAAAGGGAAAGGATCACCTCTCACCTGGTGGCAATGTTCCTTCTATTGCAGGCCAAGACACCACTAGCCTTCCCTGTGGCAAGCCTGTTAGAAAGGATGTTTCCCTGACTAAATTAAGAGAAGACTACAATGTAAGCTATTATTGCTCCAGTGATTGCACTGATTGCATATGATGTGATAGTGTTAAATATAGGAATTTAACGTTATCTAAGTCTTAGCCACAACACCCCCATCCTCTCCTGCCCCCAAACTCCTTTTTATGTGAGTGGATTATTGTGAAAAGTAGTAAGCCTTAATAAAAGTTCTGGTTTTAAAAAGTCCTTTAGAGTAAATTCAGAGGATGTTTGGGAAATTTGTTTCTAGCATCTTCCCAAAAATTCTGCAGGGCTGTTATGCAGATTCTAGGAAACCCACAGTCTCTGTCAATATTTTTTAACTTAATTTTCAGATCACTTACACATTTATAGGAAAATCCACTGATGAATGAAATCAAGGTGAAGGCTAAAAGTGACTTTTTATATCTAGTCCATTGGACTGAAGGACAATAACAAAATATTTTGATGTATTGGAGAGAGAATCACATAATTTAAAAAGTAACTTCATCAAAAATAAGCCACAGAAGCATAATTGCTACAGTGTGGTTGGCCTTTGATGATCACAAAGTTAGACTCCATACCTCAGTACAGGAAATGTTAAAGTATTCATCTCTTACTTTTCAGACTCCAGCCTAGCAAAGTAATCAGTTTCAATAAGAATTACCTATTCAGTGAAGCACTAAGGAAAAGTCCAACATTCTCAAGTCCAACCATGTTCAACAAAAGAGAGGAGCATATGTTAAACTGTCAGGAGGACGTCAGCACATGCCAGAAAAATGCCTTGCTGACTATGGCTGAGCTGTTGAGATTGGATGACAGCTGTCCAGTAGAAAATCTTTAAAGACCACGTGTAAGTGAGCTCCTGTGAGGTGATGAGCATTTCCATGTTTCGGAGGGAGATCAAGGTACCCAGCAGAGTGGCAGTTCACGTCCATGAAGCATATTTCTTTTGGAAAGACAGGTAAGCATGGCAGCCTTGTCTGCCTGTCACAGCTTTCCCAGCTTGGATACTTTACAGATCACAGGTGTGGGATGGTTTTCTGCACTGCAATAAGAAATGTACAAACCATAACTCAGGAACAAAGTGCTGATTTGAGCTGATGCTGATGTTTATTTATATTTTCACAGTCTTTTTATGCTGAAAAATAAAAGCTGTTTTGTGTGTTTTGTAATTTTCACCCCCAAGAAACATGAATTCCTCTAATTTCACCATTACACCATTGATACATAATACCTTCTGGTAACTCTTGGTAACAGTACTCCTTGTTTTAAGTAGCAGGTGTTGAGGACATGGCAAATGGCTGTCTATTTAGTTTAGACCACCTAATGGAGCTTTTAGGGCTAGTCAACATTTTCATTTAAATTACACCAGGATATCGTACATGCATCTCACACAGTGAGCTTTGCTGGAAAGCTGCAGGGATTCAATAAACCCTATATTACACAATCTGTCTCTGCAGACAATTTTAATACTGAGGGTCTAGGCTGCCTTTATGTTTGCCCTGTTTAGCTTGGGGTTTTTACATATGTTAAACAAGTCAGACTGCATGAGCCAGAGTCATTCCTCCTTCAGCTCAGTCTTAGTCAATCAATTTATTCCAGGGATGAACTGGCTCACTGCAGTAAGTGAGCCAGCAGTTTGTTTGGCTTTTGGGGTTTTTTTCTAAAGAAAATTGTATATCCCAAACTTGAAAAGATTTCTACTTATGAAAGGGGAGTCAGTGAGACTAATTAAACACCTCACTCAGTGTAAAAATTTCAGAAATTCATTATGATAGGAGCCTGCCCCAAATAGAATCACTAAGGTCAAGATGAGTCACAAAAATTTCACTATAAAGACATGTACTTCTTACATTTTTTTGATGAAAATGAGTTGTTCCTACTGTCTTTGGTCATTCATTCTGTCAAAATTAATTTTTGAGTCTAGGCCATTATCAAAATAAGTGCATTTTCCTAAACACATTGTAAAGAATACAGAAGTCTTCCTTCTGTTACTTTTTGCTCCAGAGATGAGAGGAGGAGGGAAGTGTTCAGCCACAGAAGGAAGGCTGAAACTGGTTATCCTCAGCTAGAATGATCTTTTAGCTGCTCCTATTTTTTCAAAGTGCTTCAATCCTTGACATTCTGTTCCAGGAAAAAAAAAATGCTATGCAGCAAATTTGCACAGAACTCAGGTAGTCTGGGACAACTAGAGCTGTATAAGTAATTCCTAAAAGTATTAGTTGCCTTTTTCAAATTTTACTCTAAAAAAATACTGTAACTTTGTTGGTCTTGAAAAATTATTCAGCAGCTTATGTTCATTTGTTGGTAATAATTCTTTTCCAATGGCTGAAGCTGCATGTTCAGCATAACTTCAGTATTGGCTTAGAGAGGCATTAGGGTGAGATATAAGGAACTGCTCCATTCCAAGATGCATTTCAGGCTCATTGCAGAGTACAATCCTGAGGAAGCTTCATGATTTGTTAAATATTAGATATCAATTGAAAAATTTGATAACCTTTTGTCCTTAAAGAAAACTTACATATGGAGTCAACACTGCTTCATTCTGATTTCAGTTTGTTGGTTTCTTCTGTGCATGGTTTTGGGGTGAGTTTTTTCTTTTTTTTTTTTTTTTTTTTCAAAAGGCAATACTCAGTCGTCTATTTAGGGTTTTTTTAGATCAGATTTATGCAGTGGCTAACTTCAGTAGATAAAGTCTGAACCTAAGTAATTATTTGATATCTAGCTTTTGCTCTAATTATACAAAAACCTGCTGAATAAAATGTAAGGTTAAATTTGATAGAATTTATGTAGAATAAATCAGTGACTTCTGCCTCTGCCACACTCCATTACACAATCTTATCTAGAGAGCAATGATATTAAACACTGCCACAACTTTGAGGAATAATACAAAAGCTCATTGATTTTCTGCTATTCTTAATTAGCTTTAGAGAATTCAAAGTGTCATGATTTTTCCAAAAGAGCAGCCTAAGAATGCATTGTGTCACCAAGTCACAGGTTAACAGGTAGAGATGGCCCAAGACCTTGAGCATTGCACACAGTGTAACAGCAAGCAGAAGAATGCACATTTGCCTCCTCCCTGGTTGATATTAAAAGGATGTTTCACAGGCTGAAGGAAAAGGAACTTTTTTTTTTTTTTTTTTTGTGGAGCTGCAGAAAGAATGTGTTAAGGAACTCTCTTTGAACACTTCTAGAAAGGGTTCCTCAATAACAACGTGTTGCATATCAGGGGTGCACTATTTCATTATCTTTTTTGAAAAATATGGCAATATCACCTGCTGTTCCTTTCCTCTATATTAGGACTTCTTTCTTGTCACTATCCATGAAGAAAGACATGCCAACCCCAAGATATTTTATCATCTGCCTGGTTTTCTTTAGTAGTTCAGCAGATGGAAACATTTAGCTCTGTGATGCTCATATACACAAATATACGCATTTTATAGACACTTTGAAAGGTCTCTTGGTTATTTATAAGTTACTCATATATATGTGGAGAAAGGGAAGACAGAAGGAGGTTGAAATGCTTCACACTTTTTTCACTGATAATTTAGATGATAGGTCTGGGGTCTGGCATATTTTCATAATACAACAGAATAAGAAATTATTATACATTGCCTGGCCAGCAGTAACTCTGTTTTCTTGTATTCTCAACTTTTGGCAGGGTTGAATTATTTTACTTGGTTTAATCTTAAAATTACAATTTAAGTCAAAGTGCATTATTTGGCATGTGCCATGGACAATGCATAGCATGGTTATGTGCACATAGCACATATGTGGTGCATGGTGCACCAGCGATTGCTATGGCTCAGCTAACACATGCACATGTCTCTCATGTGAGCCATTTTGTCATCCACATCCTGGAATGACTTTTTCTTTTGCCCAATTATAGGGTCAATATTTTAAAGGAAAGCTTTCCCTCACCACCCACCAAACAGTGTAGTCCTGTAACATGTCTCCATCCACGGTGGTTTAGTCAGCCACTGATGCACAGCCAGGACTGGCATGTGGACAGAGGACATCTTTCACCATTCTATTCAGCTCGCCTGCTCTGCTGAAGAACACACCCCTGAATTTCAAGTTGTAAGGAAGTATTTTTAAAAGCAGTTACCTTATTTTGCTCACTATTTCTACTAAAAGGAATTTTTTTTTCATCTTCCAGCTTAAATCCATTGGAACCAGTCCGTACAAATATTATCAGCACTGTTGAAAAATAATTCTATCAATTACTCCTTGCAGGAGTTCAATTCCTTCATGTGAGATTTAATCCCTCTATGCAGCTGTATACAGCACATCCTCTCCATACCATGAGGATAAGCGAGGAATAGATCTTTATTTCCTTCCAAGAAGCTGTGATTTCCTGGCTGATGCCCTATCAGCCCACATGCCCTGAGAGCCAGCACTGTGCCAGCTGCCTCTTGGGCAGCTCAGGGAAATCACCATCCCATTTCTGCCTTGGACACCCTGCTCTGCCCACTGGCCTCATCTGTACTCCTTAGGCTCTTCCTTACATCTAAAGGCACACTTCTGGGAGCAGCAGTTCAGCCTGGAGCAAAATACTCTATGAACTGCTACCAAAGGTAAAACAAAGTAATCCTTCACAGGATAATTGTAAAATACATTAATTTCTGATAAAAATCTTCATATCAGAGCACAAACATGTGCAGTTGCCAAAAACTGAATAGTGTGTATTAAAAATAAATAAATAAAATCTTAGTCTTATTCAGATACAAATTATGGCATTCCTTTTTTGGTTTAGGGCTATTAAAATGTTATTAAAAGTTCAGGATGACTTTGATCAAATTTGTGCTTGCTTCATTAACATTTGTTCCACTACTGAGGGAAAGAAAGGAGCTCTTTTGAATTACTGCTTAAGTAGCCTTTCATTGAATTGTCTACCTCATAATGGGCTGATTTTGGGGGGAGATTTTAACTGCACTATCTATTATGACAAAGGCAAGAACCATTTAGAGTCTCATCCTCCATTTATAAAAGAATTCTCCTTTCTTATACATTTATGATTTAACTGATGTGGTAGAGGAATTTTAATCCATAAAATAGGCAATATACATGACTCACTACCATTGCTAACCTCCTTTCCAGAAAAAGAAGATAGGTTTTGCACTTACAAGAAACATCTAATTCTGTTAAAAATGAGCTGTGTCCATTCTAATAGCTTTTCTTTTGCTGATCACAGTGTAGTTGTTCTTAATTTTGTTTCATCTTCCTTACAACTGTTAACATGTATGAGAATCTGATGACATGTATTTTCAAAATTCTTTTTCTACCTGAAATAAGTGTGAATGCTTTTACACAGAAATAATGTGTTTTCAAGGCCTCAATTCATGCTTAAAAATCAATTCTAATTTAACCTGCTTGTATTCTCATTTGGCTAAACCTATTTTACACCATCTTGCTATGAAAAGCAAGCCTTCAGGCCATATAAAATAAATGAGAATTTAAGGCCATAAGTAAGTGCTTTGCTGAATCAAGAGTCAGTTACTAGACCATTACTGCGATATCATTATATTGTATTAGAGGCTTTAACAAACCCATCGTAGCAGTTTCCAGACATCTGTTCTTAAGTTCCAAATGTTACAAGGTTGTATCTTTAAAAAGTGATAAGAAATCACTTGTGTTTCAGTCATGTTTGATTATATGAATTAATAATTCAATAATTAGGTTATTTAAACAAAAAAAAAAAAACAAGAATAAGAAGTAAGAACATTCTTCCATTTGGCAATTTATCTCAGACACTTGCTAACACCTTCTGATAATTCAAAAGAATGTGAAAGGCTGAATGGAGGCTGTTAGTGTTTCCAGGTGTCACAGAAAACTGAAGTCTTTGTCAAGCTCAATAATGGAGAGAGGACTGATGGAAAGATACTGAGGGGCTGTTCAGTGCTTCTGTTATGCTACAAAGTAAGTTTTATAATTTTTAAAAAGTTGTGCATGATGGACTTACATAAGA
Organism: Sterrhoptilus dennistouni; assembly: GCA_013397095.1. Classification (NCBI taxonomy): domain Eukaryota; kingdom Metazoa; phylum Chordata; class Aves; order Passeriformes; family Zosteropidae; genus Sterrhoptilus; species Sterrhoptilus dennistouni. Next base: position 1,539,069 of record VWZU01005070.1, on the reverse strand, counting down.
ATTCTCCCTCTTACCGGGAGAGATGTTTTCTGAAAATGGCAGAATGGAAGAAAGTTGTATGAATCTATCACAAAGATTTTGAGAATTAATTCTAGATATTGTAAAAAAGGCAATGATATGAAAAATGAAAAAATGTTTCTCCTTTTTTTATTGTTTTCTGAGGCTTACCATAGAAAAGAAAATAGAAAATCTAGATGAAAATATAAATTAAAACATTTCTGTAAAATATTTTCTCTTCCATTAAGTGGTAAGGCATTTCTACTATATTATTTAAAGTATTTATTTTTTTCATTAAACTTTAATGTAATTCTGGAAATATTCAAACTGATATTTTCTAAAATATATATATTTGGAATAGGTTTATTTTTGGCCCTTAGTATTATGTTGTGCAATTTGCATTATGATGAATACATGTAAGAACAATGCAATCATTTGGCAATTTTACTCTCAAAATGTGAGCTTCTTCTATCTCTGCACTATAATTGTACAAGTCTAATAATTGCAAGGCATATATCATAAGTCAAGCTTGTTACAGGAAGGCATGACAAAAGAAGCAACTTTTTTTTGGAAAGAAAGGAAAAAAACCCACAACCAACTAAAAACAACCACCAACCACAATAAAACCCCACCAAAACTGAAAAACACCACCACTGACACCCTGAGTATCTTTCTGCCCCTCTCCAGCATGGGCTCCAGTGCCACCTGGGAAAAGAATGTGAGAATAAGAGGGCACAAGGCATTCTTCTTTTTGCCCAGAACCACTGGATTTTCTCAAGGTTGGCCTTGTTGTAGGTTTTAGTCATGCAGGTTGTCCATGACTAAAAGGGTTCTTTGTCATCACAAATGAAATGAGGAGGAGATAGGACTGTTGTCTGTGAAAATGGACGTTGTATTGAGGTAAATTATACAAGGTGATAGAGCCTCACTGGGCACGTCCAAAAACATTCCCAACAGATTTGCTTTAGCTAACATCTTTTGGATCAAAGATAGAGCCATTTCAAAGTAATGTACTCTGATAGAGATTCTATCTCTTGGAACTAGAAAAGATGTTTGATCATTTTTGCTTTGTCTTGCTTTAAAACCCAAAAAAATTCAGTTTAAGTTTCAATTTATGCTCTAAATACAGGGAAAGGAACAGATCTGGTTTTATATTTCCACATCAATAAAAGAAGAAAATATGCATTCTTTGATTAAGGGATAATATTCTCTTTATATCTAAATCTCTGGACTTTGGGAATTGGATTTCAAAGGAGAAGAATCTAGTCCCTAATAAACCAAAAGCAAGACACATCTTTGTCAGGAATATTTTATTTAGTGTTTGCAGAAGTGTCATTATACAGACAGGAAAATAGTGTGCTTTTTTCATTCCTTGCATCCATCTGCATTTCTTGTTCTTGTGGGACTCTAGGAGTTAGAGCAACAGCTCAAAGACAAAACAACAAAAGACCTGACTGCAAGTAAACATTGCATGGGGAAGTATTTTTCCATGAGAATAGTGTTGAAACATTCAGCCCCAAAATATTTGCTAAAGGAAATGTAAAATAAGAAAAGTAATAGCTAAACAAGCACAGACACTTGGAGAGTAGGGAATGAACTGACCTATGGCATAAGGGAAAGTTATAAAACAGATGGGCAGATCTTCAGCTACTGAAAATCAATGTAAGCCCAAAGCTGGAAAGCTCATTCAGTAGTTAAGGAAGTTCAATTCTTTTTTTGCTATATTATCTAAATTCTAGGGACTTCACTACATTTGAAAAATGCGCTGCTAAAAAAAATGGTGGCCAGACAGCCTGCGCCATTTGACACCCTCCATTAAATGAGAATGCAGCAGCAGTCTGAGGGGAATATGGCAGGGAACATATTTCCTGGAGATATGGAGAGAGAAACCCTTTAAGGTATCAAGCAGTGATGAGCTGGGGGAAAACAACTTTGGAGAGGGATAGTCTGAAAAAATCTTCCCATCATAGTAGCTTCATGTCCATACAGCCCACACAGTCTCACAGTCCCAGGGCTAGTTTCTGTTCTGGAATCGTTCTTCCAAGTGTGAGTAGAGAACTGACTGATTTTTAGTGAGACTACATGCAGTGGATTTCATTTGAACCATGCATGCTTGTAGCAATCCTTGATTTCAAGTTGACTTTATTTTGTAAAGGCAAAAGACCGCCTCCCCCAAACTCCCCTTTGTGACAATCATGCCATTCAAAAGAAGGGAATAGCTATACTTCCTCTCTTGGCTGAAAAATACTAGGGATAATGTGTAAATTTTGAAAAATTAATTGAACTCACCTTCAAATTACACCTATTTTGAAGGGTTCTGTTGCTGCTGCTGCTGGACATATTTCGTGCATTTTGGTGGGATGGAAGGAGGAAATAGAAAGCAATTCTTCAATGCCAACATATAATTTGTAAACAGGCTAAACTGTTGTATTTTGTGTTCCTGTTTCATAATTCTTCTGCATTTGTATTCAAAGGCAACTCTTCAATGTCTTACCAGGGGTAAGATTTTGTCTTAAAATATTAATAAGGAAAAAACACATATTCCAAAGAAAGGTGTTGGTAACTTTATATTACTTCTCCTAAACAATACGATAAAGCCATTTGTTAATAATATTAAAATGAGAACAATTCAGCCCAGTGATTACTGAAAATGGCCTCAAGCAGAGTTGAAATATTGATTCAGTGGGAAGTTATGTGCTCTTCATTATTACATCTTTCAATAGCAGCTGAAAACACTTACTGCTTTGGTAAATTGGCCAGGAAAGGATGAGCACAATCAAAAATCCTGAAAAAATAAAACAACCCAAAAATACCAACCTGAATCCCATAATTAAATATTATTTGAATGAATGTTCTATCTTTTTACTACTTTGTTATATTGAAAGTGCATTCTTTTGACTAAGAGAAAGAGAAGTCTGAATCAAAAGTGCTAATCTTTAAAGGTCTTTTTTCCAAAGTCAAGCTTGGATTTCTCAGTTGATCTACTTTACAGCGAGCTTGGCAGATGATCTGTTTGCACTGGCAGAAGAAGCAGTGGTATCTGCTGTATTTGTTGGAGCTATGTCAGAACAACTGGTTCCTTGCTGGCATGCTGTTGTCAACACAAGAGTTTTGCAGAAAGGTGATCCTGCTTTTATGTAATGTTGTTCTTACAACTTAGATTACATCTGAAAAAAACAGTGTATCTTATCCCATGTGGTTGGTTGTTTTTCCTCTTAGTTTTTTTGCGTGAGGTTTTTTTTTTTTCCTTTCTAAATGTCCAGCTTCAACTGAACCCTTGTAAGGTCTTGCTTTGTAAAATTTCTCAGCCCAAGGGCTGCACAAGAAAAAATTAATGTGAAGTGAAATAGAATTTATGTTTCATTTGCTTGCAGTTCTCATATTTCTATTTCAATGCATGTTCTTTTTTATTATTATAAGAAAACATCACACAATTCCCAACCCTGTATGACCTATGCTATTGATTATTTTGTATATCTTCATCCAAGTGCCTCTTACTACTCTTCTGTATAAAGCACACAAGTGAGATTAGAGATGTTTCCTTATATCAGCTTCTCCAAAGCCCTCACGGGAAATTATGGTTGGCCATTTCCAACTACAGTGATTTCTGCCACCCTTTTGTGAATAATGCTGTTCATAAATTTCACAGAGACAGAAATTAACAACCATGATTCCAAAACTGCTTCCATCAGTTCTTTAATTAAAACTAAACTCTGTAGTTCTTTTTGTTTATGAAAAGGTATTCACATTTTAATGTATTCTTACAGCATATCCATTCAGTAATTTTCTTGAGAATCAAAGTGATACATGACCATAGATGGGCTATTTACATGCTGTGTGTTAAATATTGAACACTTACTTATTTACTTTGTCAGGTTGATTAAACTGTGGCTGTCATCTGTCTGCCAGACAGAAAACCCTGGTACCCTATCTTGAAAAATATGTTCATCACAAGTGGACAAATAGTGGTTCTCCCTAAATCATTTAGAGTCAGATTCTTACAGAGCCCAGAACTGATGGAGTGAATGTTTGCAATCATCCTCAGATGTCTGTTCTTTTTTGGGAAATGTGTTGTTAAATGGACAAAAAAAAAATCAACAGTTGTTTCGTCTCCACATTCTGGTGAGGAAATAAAATTGATGGGTTCTCTGGCATGCTGTATCTAAAGAGGTGAAGAAACAAGGGCAGCAGCAGCAGACTGATTTCAAAATGTATGTTCAATACTAATTTGTGTCAGGATATTTTATCTCCTCCTTCTTCTGTTCCCCACAATCTTTTTTTCACAGCATGCTCACACAGCAGAAGATAATAATTAAACTACTGTGCATTGTCTGTCACTGACATACATTAGAAAGTTATGAAATAAGACTGAAGAATAGCCAAAAATTGACTTTTAGAAACTCAGGTTTTTTCATTAGTTTACTGTGAATTTAAAGGTGACATTTTCTTAAAGCTGAACAGGGAAATGCCATTTCTCTACAGAAGATTTAGAAGTTTTGAAATTTGTTTTCCTCCCAACTTAGAATAGATTTCTTTATCCTGTTAAAAGAAAGCCTGATAGTTATATATATTTTAAATCAGTCCACTCTGATTATTTGAAAATAAATTCTTTGTGATGCATAGAAACTCTCGATGGAGAAGTTTACCACTTCTGTCCTCTGAATTTCTCAGACTGCAGTGTTTTTAACTCAAGAGGACTACTCTGACAGCTAGATGTTGGAAGTCCTAGGATTCCCATCTGAGCCCATAATAATAAATCATGGAAATCCAGGGAGGAAAAGAGAAAAGTCTATTTGAGAAGAGGTGAAATAGGCTAATTAGCTTGTTGTATGTCTCTTGAAAAGGGTCTTCTCAGCATTTCTTTTCTCTTTCCTACTGGGAGTTTGACCAGGAGACCTCATTTGTGTGGGGAAGAGAAGCAGTGTCCTTCCTCCTTGGCAGTGGGCTGCAATACTCTTTTTGCTGGGGATTGGAATAACTGGAGTGTCCCTAGGGTTCATCCCAGTTTTTAGTGTCCACAGACAGGACCTTTAAGAGATACAGCACGTTCACAATGCATGTTTCAAATTCTAGATAGAATTCAGCAGTCTATAATGAACATATTTCAACAAATTAAAATTTTAGTGACAAATGTAATTTTTTGTTCCAGTCTCTTCTGTAAATTTTTCCATTCTTTCATACATTGGAATCCACAATAATGCTGATTGTTTAAAACTATGTTTACATAGTTCTCATTATATACCACAAACAAAAAGATGCATTTAACAAAGTCTTCATGCCTGGAATAGTTAAGCCAACATTTGAGCATCTCTAACTATGTCTTGAGAAAAGATCTATCATCAAGAAGTCCATTTTTTGTTTCAAAGACAGCAAACTGAGGCACAAAAAATAACATGCTCATACATATGTAATTGTTGCATAAAAATCTGGGATTAAATTCAAGTGTGCTCAGAGCTTTCAAAAACTCTGGGTTAGATTATCAAAGAGCTCTTGCAGTTTTGGCATGGTTTCCCAGTTCCAAAGAAGAGAAATGTCTCTATAGTGACTTAAGGACATCACACAGTATTCTATGAAATTATTCTACAATCCCTTGATATCTTGAGAAAAAAGTTGTCATCTAGGACTTCAGAACAGCATTTGAAAAGAAATATTTGAATGATGGGAGTGACTAAGCACAGTGAATGCTATTCCTGGCTGCCAAGATGATGGACATTGGCTTGTATTTGGCTCTTAGTACTGGACAAGACAGGTGAAGATGGAGGGTGAGTGTTTTAAGCTGTCCTGGGAAAACACTATGTTTGTACAGTTTTTTGAATAAACAAAATATGCTGTGCTATAGCAACCTAAAATACAGAGTTTGAGTGTAGCACAGTGTATTGACACCCTTTTGAGCTGTTATAATACCTGGATGTTAAAAATTTATCTGGGCCTAGCTTTCAGTGTGTGAACACAGAACTGTCTTTTGTTCCTTCTTTCCTCATCATAGCTCATTTGTCATTATTACAGATAATCACCAAACAAAATGCCAAACTCTTAGCTCATTGTCTGAGTTCTTTGTTCCATAATTATATACGAGAACTAAACTCATGGTTAGCTACTGCAGTACTGTGTTATCAGTGCAACAAAACACAGAAGGGAGATTTATAGCATGCCTGATGTTACAAATTACTTACACATGAAAGGAAGAAGAAATAGCTAATAGTGGGACTAGCTATTAAGTGTACAGCTATTCTTTCACAGCTAGGATCCCATACAGGGCCATCCACCACAGTTCAAAGCCTTCACCCAGCAGTGTGTTATTTACTTTCACATTTGTCGTGTTCATGCTCTTTTCTCTCTCCTGAGAAAAGCAGGAGCAGAGCATGTTTTGTTTCCACATTTTAATTGCCTTAGGGAAAGAATCTGCCACAGATACAAAAACATTTGAATTCATCTTTCTCCAACTGTTCTTGGAAAAAAAACGAACATGTTTATACAATACAGGACAGACTTGGCAACTGTTACATGGATGGTGCCTTCCCACAGATCATACATTGCCTCAGTCTACTAATGACCTAAACTCCTTCAGCAATGCCCTTGGAAAACTTCTGCTGCTAGCAAATGCTGAATCAGAAACACTCCCAAAACAAATCTGGTATAAATTGACTTAATTATCTAAAGCTTCCAGGAGCCTGGGGATTTGCAACAAAGTATTTATGAAAGCTGAAAAACAAGGAGTAAAAAATTAACACATCTTCCCATATGAGCAATAAATCTTAATCATTCAAGTCTCATGTATGTATAAGTAACAAGGATGTTAATACATATTATAGGCTGAAACAGTTATTTGCTTCTTACCAGAGTCAATAAAAGGTCCCAGGGTCAAGCCCTGCTGCTTTGAAGTCAAGGGGAGTTATATATAATTCAATGGTCATGAGTATTTTCTTTCTGTCTGCACCATCTCTTAGAGTCTTCCATTTCACACCCGTCATTTCCATTGACTTTAGCAAAAAGATTTTTCCCTATTTCTTAATAAACCAGGTAGCAATATCTAATAACTCTCCCCATAGCTATGTTGCATGTTTATTTTGTCTAAATTTATCTGCGTGCTGTAACTCATTTGCCTCTTTCTATACAGCTGAAGATGCCTGGATATCGAAGAGGCTGAACCAAGCTGGAGCTTCATTTTACACACAACGGGGACAGATTGTGGGACATTTTTCCTGTAACATCAATGCCATAAATAAGGATCATAACTGGCACAGAGCAGGTAAATAAGGAGTTGTGTTTCCCTTGCTTTTAGTATAATGAGAAGCAGAATAATGACAAACAGAAGAATCATTTGTGTATCCATCTGGGATCTGCAGCCTAAAGAAGGCTCTCTCAGTTAAGCAAGTGTCTGTCACTTGATGTGATATGATAAAGCTGCTGGATTTTTTTCCTTTTGAGAACACTACAATTACAATATTTTCAGATGTCTCAATATTTGTCTTCCCTCAAAACATACAAGTCCCTGAAAATAAGTTAAAAATCCTCCAAGCCTGCAAGATCAAGTTAAAATGCTCTCATAGCCCCTATCAAATTGTGGGTAAATAGCTCCAAATCAAACCAATGCAAAAAAGAAAGTTAAATTTATGAGACTAGGTGAAGGAAATTATTAGGGTGAGGTATTTGGAGTAAATGCTTCATTATATTGCTCCACTCCATAACCTAGAGTCAGACTAACCTACTGAGAAATAATAACAAGTGCTTTGGGGAATATTTTCTTGGGCCTCTTGAGCTGTTTGGGAGGTTTTCTGTATAGTGGAACAGACTAATGGGATGGTCATCTTTCTATCTGAACGATGTTTCATGGAAAAAAGAGAGGGCTTGGGTATATTTGCATTTTCTGAATTGGCCTCTAGCATGCACTTTAATTCTCACTGTATTTCTCTAACTGTAATGCCCTATCTTTGTGAGTGACAAAGGCCATTAGTTGAACAACCATAGCAATCCGTTACCTTAATTAAGGAAACTGTTTAATGTGTAAAAGTCTAAATTTTCTAATAGATATAATAAACATAGTCTTTTGCTTTCCTTGAATATTCACGGTAGCCCTCCAGCATGAAGTTTCTGACCCAGCCAAAAGATGAAGGGTTTTCTGATATCAGTGTTTGAACAGCCTCAAAAGTAACCTTAATAAGCTATGCCCATCCATTAGTCCTGCTTTTATCTCCTTTCTTTTATGTCACCTCTTGCAACAATGTGAAGAAATTGATACTCTACCCTGGAGAGTAGAATACTGCTTCCTGTCCACTAGGATGTGTGCATTTCATATCACACCATTTCTTCTCCTAAAAAGCAAATGGCACAGTTATATCATTATGCATTTCTCATTTGTAAAACATTGTAAAGTGTCCAAGTGCGAGGTCCTGCAGGTGCATTGGGATGAAGGGATTGAGAGCAGCCCTGCAGGAAAAGGACTTGGATGTACCTTTAGATGAGAAACTGACCCTGAGCCAACAACACATGCTTCCAGCCCAGAAAGCCAACCCTAGCCTGGCCTGCATGCAAAGATGTGGCCAGCATGTCAAGGGAGGTCATCCTGACCCTCTTCTCTGCTATTGTGACACCCCACCTGGATCACTGCATCCAGTTCTGGGGTCCTCAGCAGAGTGAAGACATAGATCTGCTGTAGTGGGTTCAGTGTAGGGCCACAAACGTGGGCTGGAGCACCTCTTGATGAGGACAGGATGAGAAAGCTGGGAGTTTTCAGCCTGGAGAAGAGAAAGCTCTGGGGATATCCTATTGCAGCCTTTCAATACTTGAAGGGGTCTTACAGCAAAGATGGAGAGAAACTTTTTTTGAGAAGCTGTTGCAAAGGGCAAAGCAGGTTTTAAACTAAGAAGTTAAACATGATGAAAGGAAGAAAAAAATTTACAATGAGGGTAAACCACTGAAATTAATTGCTCAGCAAGATGGAAATTATCACATCCCTGAAACATTCGAGGTCAGGTTGTACAGGGCTCTGACTAACTTGATCTGTTTGAAAATGTCCCTGTTTATTGCAGGGGGCAGAGTTGGGCTAGATGATCCTTAACAGTCCCTTCCAATCCAAACTATACTATGATAATAAGATATCAGTTTAGCATATTCCTTGACCCATACACCCAAACTTCCACCTGTAATCAGGATTCAACTTCTGTCTTGACACTTGTAAATATTTACACAAACAAATATGCATGTATTATGTACTTTTGTGTTTGTGTAGTTTATAGTACAGCTGAGGCTGAAAGAGGTTTCCAAGCACACCAAAAAAAAAATAGGTCTGAAAAATCTAAAGTCAAAATATGTTTATTTTAAACAAATGTGTTATTACAAACAAATACTTGATTTTGTCATTGAAGTACTTTTTGGGAAGTATATTGAACTCACAGATTATGCCTGCACAGGTATCCTCTTTAACTAGCACCAGAACTCTTACAAAATCATTTTTACTTCCAAAGAGGCTGACCGTTGCCTTCATTTATTTGTCCAAACACCTGGCTATACCTTTATTTCACAACTCTCTGAGCTGATGTTCATCCAAAAATTGAATATTTTTACAATAAAATTAAACAATTTACATTTGTATAGTGCTGCCCATCTGGTAATCTCAAAATGCAGAAAAACATTAATTAAGCCTCAGAAGTTGTTGGAAGATAATGAAGCTAAATATATTTCTTTAATTAATCTTTCCTTTATTTCACTCCCAGATGTGCATGGGTCCATTTAAGTTAATATTTAGACAAAACTTTCCTGCATTCCAGTCTTGGATAAGCTCTTTTTGGTCTATATAAATGCATCAGTTAGTGTGAAACTGCACGAGAGACACATTAACAGTAGAGTGAAAGTTTTCCTTCTTACACAAAGATGATTTCCTAACCACCACATTCCCAGCCACAATTTTAGTGGCTCAATATAAATATTTTTAACTTTTCTATATTGGTTAGTAACATGCCTGCCCTTCATCTTTGGTAGTTAATGAAAGAAAAGATTTTATTCACATCAGGGAAGAAACAGAGAAAATAATAATCCTTATATGAGCTAGTCCAGACCACATTTCACGCAGGTTTTTGCCAGGAGCTGCCCATCTATAGCAGCCACATGTGCATGTCAGTCTGCAATCTGTTGGAAGTCCAATTCTCCAATTCTATGCAATACGTATTAAGCATCTCTTGGTTTAATAATTGGTTTGGGGGAATCTCATTTGACCTTGTTTTTGTTTTGTAAACCTAAACCAGATTTTCTCAATTTGAGTCAAAAATTTGACTTGAGAATCTTCAGTGGCATTCTTCCAAAAGAGTCTTGAAAGGACATCAGAAAAATATTTAGCAATATCAAAGAACTTCCAGGTCATCTCTACAATGTCAATTTATGCCAATTCACCATTAAATACTGCATAAAACAGTGTCTGTTTGCTCTGCTCAGAGTCAGCTAGGAGATAAGAGATTGGCTGGGATACTGAAGGTGATTCTTGGGCTGATTGATAGAGATCACAGAGGCTTAGTTCAGGGACTACAGCCAGGTTTAAGTGACAGAAGTGCTCTCAAATTTATCCACTCAACAGAATCCTTTAAAGGACTGTAATTGTTTTGCTTTATACACAGTAGAAAACTTATATCTAAGGCTGTGTGAGTCTTCTCTATTGTCTCTGATAAATACATTGGGATTTTGAACATAAGAAACAAAAATTAATTCTGTTTTGGAACAAGTAAGTCTAAGATGCTGAATGACAATGGAATCAGATGCTACCATAAGAGAACAGCAGAAGGAACTAAACTTTGGAACCCAAGTATCTTATTTAAATAAGGATCAATGGTAGGGCAATGTTTAAATTTAGAACATAGAGAAATAAAAGCAGGAGTATTTCACTGGCCTATATCAGGGAACAGAACAAATTAAGACAGCTATTCATTAGTTTTCTTTTTATGCAGAAAGGATGAGTTTTAGGGAGAGTTCAGATTGAAATGGATTGAAAAAGGAGGAAACCAGAAAGTTGCTATGGAAAGAAATTACACACTACCAGTGAAACACCTCTACCACCGCCACCCCGTGCTGCTAGCCTTGCACAACTCCCCAGTCCCGTAGGTACAGGAAAAATCAATCTCCCTGGCTGTTCTCTGGGCTGTCTCACATTTCTAGAAACAAAATTATTTTCTCAACCTGGGACAGGCTGAGAGGAATCTTATGAATTACACAATACACAGTTTTCTCTGCAATACACATTACTAAACAGACAGCACAGACATGTGACACTTGTTCTGAATTTTTTAGCTGCTTCAGCCACCCAAAGCAAAGGGTGTCCCCAATGCACAATACTTACACACACAATCAGCACAAACACATCTGACCACTACACCTGTCTACAAATCAGCAACTCTTCAGACAAAAATCTACCCAAATTCTTTTGAGACACCTTGGGAGTGAGGATTCTCCTCCTCCTTTCTTAATACTGCATTTTTCAGTGTGCTTTGCTTGCACCATGCACTGTCGCTTCCTGGCTGTCTCACACATACACACACAAGAAGTCCGTATCTTGTTCTTATAACCTCCCAACTGCAGTTCACTAATGCAGGGGTTCCCTAGACCTCCCCCCAAGGCCTCTAGCAGGTCACCTCTCCATCAGGGAATTCTCCAAATCCCTTTCACCAACCCTTGCCGGTTCCCAGCCAGTATGCTTGCAAGCTAACCCGCAGGGCAGCACACCCAAGCGCGTGGACATCTCTCACACATCTTACTGGAGCCCTCCTATCTCAGCATACACTTTCCATTCTAGATTAATACATACCTTCATCCCCATTGGCTCTGACAGGTCCTTCTGTCCCCCCGCGGGTGAGCAGGCACGTAGGGGATCCCCACCAGGAATGCCCTGGCGGTGCCTGTGGAGTTCCACACCATCCGTCCCCGGAGCTGGACAGAGGGTGTCTCATCTGGGTCGCCGACTGAAATGTCGCAGAAAGAGCTCCACAACTAATAATAGTTGTTAGAGCAGTATGTATTTATCCACGTTGAGATGCATGGGGAATAATTTCACCAAAGACACACATACCTACCAGGGAACTTGTCTCCCATATTATTCCCTGAGGCCTTACATATGTAAGACATTCTATGGTCCCGCTTAATACATACTAATTCTCTGACCCCGCCCATCCTTGCTTGGTATGATTATTACTCCACGCCCTTCTGGGCATGCTAAGTCCTTAGTGGTAGTGGTCTCCAGGCTGTGGTAGTGGTCTTCTGACATTCACTTCTTCACCTTTATCTCTCCCGTGTGTGCTTTGGCCCTCTTGGCATGTTTTTATGGAAACATATCATCTTGGAGTCTGTGTTCTTTTCTTTATCTGCACCCTTAGCCCTGTTATCTTGCTGTTTAGGCTAGTTCTAGTTCTTCTTCTGAGTATGCTGAAGGTTTCTCATACTTGTGGTGTTTAGATATGTGCAAAAGGGTAAGAGACACAGTGTTCGGTGTTCACTAAATGCTATCTCATATATTCTAAAATACTACTTTGAAAACATTCTAGCATACAGTATATGTTCTTTAATCTACTATAAAGAAATCCCTAGTATTGGGATTTCTCAAATCTATGTCTCAACCAGTGATAGGAGACAAAGGAAGGCTGAGGTACCTTGAAGATACTCAACTTTAAAGGCAACTCTTTTGCAAGCCTCACTTCATCTGTGCAGATAAAGTGATTGCTGAGTTGCCTTTTCCACTTTGTCTTGCTTTAGAATTTTTTATTCTTTTACTGTGATGGACATAAGGGTATAACTTATCTACAAAGGCAAACAGAAGGATGGCACATATTTTTGAATTATCTAGTAAACACCATCTGAGAAAAGGCAGGTTGGGGGGCATGTACATGTCAGCGCCACATCAGTGAAAATCCCATTGTGTAAAGAGAGGGATCTGCTTCAATCCGAGGATCTCTTGTTCATGTATCTAATGATAGTCTTTGCCTGTGATGTACTTTACAGATTTGTGAGCTCCTCAGATGTGTAATGAGAATTCATCCTTGAAATCTTGGATTGGATGAGTCATTCGGTTCTTTCTCTTCATTTAAATGTACAGAATGAGGTACATTCTTTCTTCATGTCCATTGCCCTCTGGGGTTGCTCTGCCTCATGCACACTAAAAATCTTCTTTATGTCTTTATCTGAAGCCTCTGTCCAGCACATCAGAGCTCACTGCAGGGAAGAAAGAAAGCCTTGTATTTGCCTATATCCCAGTGAGTCACAGATTTTCATCTTCTTATGGCTTGTTATAGATTTTCCTCTCTCACACAGTCCTGGTGTGTGGTCCCCTTTCCAGCAACCCATCCCCATCCACAAATTAGCACAGCTTTCCAGATATGTCCTGGCCTGGTGGAACAGAGGTTTCCTAGGGATCTGTTGTCCCCTCCTGTCCTGGGCACACAGTACAAGCAAGCTGTCATGGGGTGTCTGAATTTGTCATTGACCACCCCCTGAGCAGGGCACTGGAGTGTGTGTCCTGTTGGCCTGCAGGCCAGCAGTAGGAACAGCTTCCCCCAAAACTCCATTCATCACCTGTGAGAGAAGAACAGAGGGTCCAAAGGCATTGAGTTTAGATTTGCTATATAGTTTGTTTAATGTCCAGGAAATAGACTATAGCTCTGTCCATTTTGAGTTAAAATTCAAACATCTGTTATAGGAACGCATTAACAGAATTAAATGGAAATCCCAGGGTATTCCACTCTAGTAAAAATAGGCAAATATTTCATTTGTTACTATACATGAGGTCAGCAAACAGACAGGTCTGCCCTTACCAGACTGGAATAAGATATAATGAATCTCTGTTTTTCAGATAAAAGGTCACAGCTGATTATTGCTGAAATATCTTAGAATTTGCAATAATTTTTCTTTTAGTTTTTTACCTCACATACTCTTTTTAAGTGGTTCCCTTTTGTTCTATGATCATTTCAGAGGCACACATGAGCTGGCATCATACTATTGTGTAATTGCTGAAACTAATTTTTCCAGTCCGTTTGGGCCTTACTGACAAGAAGACAAGCTGTTTTATTTCTTTCCTCTTTGAGGATATCATAACATGAGGAGAAAAACACCAGGCATAATGAGACAGAATTATGTTATAAATCCTCAGAGGGAAATATTTTCTCAATATTCTTGGCACAGAACTTTGCAGAATGACCTAGTTGGTAAGTGGCAAGAAACAAAAAGTTAAGTAGCATAGTTTAAACAAAATCCTGCCCTAAGGAACATTAAACTGAAAAAAAAAAAACCCTGCAATTATCACTTAGGCATTATCCCCTTCACATTTCTCCTGTCTTTCATGCAGATATCTTTAAATTATGGAATGTCTGATTTCATTTTCCAGTGATTGGTGTAAGATTACAATCCACTCTCTTTTTGGCTCACTTCAGGATTTTATATTCCTCACACAGGAGAGTCCTAATCTAGAACCAGCCTGCCCAAAATAGATTTAATTTCCAAACCCCAGTATAGTAATAATAACTTGTCTCATGAAGTCTAAGTAAATATACTTTTCAGTAAATAATATAAATACCCCCAGTCATGTAGGTGCATCCCAAAGGACAATGGAGTTTTCATTATACCCAGTGCCACAAATTTATTGCTAAATTGTAATTTGGCTTCTGCAATAGGATTTCATAAAATGATCTCACATGAATATTCTGCAGGCTGCTTGAAATGCATTTTTAAAGTGTCTCTTAACATAAAAAGTGTATTTGGGTGAATTAATCAATAGCAATAGAATAGTGGGGAAAACGCACACACTCTCCCTATTTCTGCTTTAAATATTTTTTTTCAAAATGAAAAAAAATCAGGACTTCCCTTACCATTATCTGTAAAGGTCAGTTAGAAAAAAGAATCAAATTTAAGCTGATGAAAAATTGAAGATAATAAAGGTTACCTCCTGTTATGCACTCAAGAAAAGCTCAGAGATGTAGCATGTCCAATACTCCTGTTGGAGGAATTCTACTCCTGATAAATGCAGTGGCAAAACTAATGATTTGAATAACTCAAGGGCAAACCCATGAGTTATTAAAAAATCTCAAACATTTGTAGCTGGGATAACCGGCAAGAAAAAGACTTCTATCTACCAGACACGTGGTGGGACTCTTGAGGCTGTCCTGAGCCAGGAGCTGGACTTCAATAACCCTGATGGGTCCCTTGCAACACAGGATAATCTCTGACTATACTTGTTTATATAGAATAAATAGGATACTATTTGTTAATGTGGAATAAATTGATTGCCACATTCTTTCCCACAGCTGTACTGTTGATCTTGGGTTAGATAGATCCTACCCTTAGATGGTGCAGGGATAATGTCTCCTGCTCAGTATCCAACACAAAAGAGGTTAATCAGGTTTGTGGATGTTACTGTGTACGTGAATTAGCTAAAAATATAAAGGACTTCCTGCATCTGTGCTCCACTTAGATCAGAGAAGTAGAATGATTGTGATTAATAGAGACATCACTGAATGCATTTCCAGCAAAGTTAACACTTATTCTTTTGTCTTAAGTACAAGTCTGAGGATGTAAAAGATCAGTTTTCTCTCACAGAATATATAATAAAAAATAACATCCAGAGAGGGAGGGTAGTTGCTAAGTCCACAAATTTGTGTAAGTTTCTAACTCAATTTTAGATAAACTTCATTCTCATGAAACTGATTACCTTCAGGGTCAAGGAGGTCCATGGCAGAATTAAGCTTTGATGAAGACTCAATGAGGTGACATTCAGTCAAAAATCATTTGTCTTTTTTCAAAAATTAATATTGTTCCTGAGGTCTGTAAAATCTAAAATAGAGAAATAAAGTTACAGACATAAAACCATGGCAGGGAGGCAAAGAAAAGCAGAGAATTTTCTCTAGAACCTGAGTCTAGAGCTTTCCAGAAACTCAGGGTTGTGTCCCAGAGGTGTCAAGTTAAAAAGTTTCATCCTCTGAAGAAACCATTTAGAATTGACTGCAACACAGAAGCCACTGTTCTGAGCAAAACTAAAGCTGGTAAACAGAAACCCCCTTGGAAATCTCAGTCAGGGGGAGTAGTTTTATAACCATTTTTTTTTATTTTTATTCTGTCTCTTCCATTTGCTGGCAGTTTTACGTAATCTAGTTTATGGCCTAATAAATCCAGCTTTTTAAGTGATAGCAACCTGTCTTTATTTTCTCTGGTGTAGTCACTATAAGAAAAAGACTGAAACAAATCTTTATCACCTTCCACATTGGTCCCTTAATTATAAGCAAGCCTTCTGGAAGAAGGAGTATGTTGATCACCCATCACCTGGAGTAATCTTTAAAGGTTTTCTTGATTTGAGAATGGTTCAGTGGAGGACAGTGGAGGACATCTACTGCCAGTGTTTAGCATACATCTGTCTTTCGAAAATTGGAAGATATCTGTAACTTACCTAGTGGAAAGGATAGAGAGGCAGTAGAAAATATTATCAGAAGCATTTGTAGTGTCTCTGCCATATAAGTTTTTAAAAACATACAAATGCCTATTAAGAATATTTCTGGTATAAATGACCCTGCAATGGGCAAAGATTGGGCTAAATGCTATCTCTCCCAGGATGCTGTTCCTTCACATTTCTTCTTATCAGACATCCTGAAAGATCAGCACACATCTGCATAGAAATCCTCCTTCAGAATACTTTTCTCTGTGTGACTTATATAGAAAAAGCTAGTCTAAAATGTTGAAATAAGAAAGTAGTACATAAGCTGTTTATTATTTTGCTTATCCAAACCTCCAAGATACAAATAGGATAAAAGACCCATGGATAATTAACCTTCAGGAAAGCATTAAAAAGGCCAAGGACAGCATCGCTGAAAATACACAGGATTCTTAACCCCTCCGGGTCAATATCTATCTCTCTACAGCTCTCTCAAGCTTCATTAAGAGGATGAAAGACATGAAGCAATATTTAGAGGAGTCCTGATTCTGTAAAATATCCTATTGTCTCTCTAGCTTAGTCTTATCACCTCATACTCAACTATTAAAAATAAAAAATCCTGTGAGTGAACTCCTCCCTCCCATATGCATATTGTTTTCACAAAGCTTTTCTATAATCTCTGAACTCTTTTGGTGTTAACCCCATGACAGATAACCAGCTTCCACAGAGATTTCTTCTTAGCTAAGATCATAGAGCTTAAGTTTGTCATATCCGACATAACTAAGCCTTCCAGCTAAAGTATATTTATAAAGCTCGAGGCAGACTAGATCCTTTCTTGTATTGTCAACAGATTCATTAAACATTATCATCAGTTTCTTTCACAGGGGAAGGTTGGGGAGTCTCAGAATGTACTTTGTCCTTACATATAATCATACTATCTTTCTAGCATTAGTAAAGGAACTTTTTTATTATTTTATTTATATATAGCTTTAAAAAATGTGATAAAATGTCTTGATAAATAGCAATAAGTGAATGAAGAAGATCCAGAAGGAGGGTAAAAAATAGAGGACAAAATGAAAGGACGGGTCCAGGAAGAATAGAAACAAGGGAATTTTTGTAAAGAAGTCTCTGTCTTGGAGGCAAGAGATTTCAGTTCTGTTTCTTGCCTCTACTGCTGGCCAGCTATATGTGCTAGAAACCTCAGCTGGCTCTTCCCTTGCCTCAGTGTAGATCTCAGCATCCCAGTGCTCACCTCCTGGGTGAATAATGGCCATTCCCTCCTAAGTGGAATATGAAATTCCATCCTATCAGGTCGCTGGCATTCACTAGGGCAGAACCCCATTGCAAAATCCAAGGTTGGCTTGTCCTACAGCACGCCTGTATTAATTTTTCTGAGTCACTCTGAGCTTCTGGCAATTATCAGTTCATGCTGCCCTATGCATGGGGTTACTTGGAAATTTGTCATCTGAGCTGTTTTTTGATCTCAGTGTCTTGGAAAAGCTGCAGCTCTGGACCTCCTTATGTAGATATTTACAGCCAGAAATTGGTGTGTGAGCTAGATAGGAGAGCCTACACTGCAATCACCTGAGATCCAGCCAACAGTTCGTTGTTCAGCTCAGTGTAAAGCTGGACCCTACACTTGGTTAGTCACAACATCTGATCACAGATGCACAGGCCAGGGAAAATACCTACCACTTCCACAACTTCTGAATGAGTCCATCATCCAACACACCATCCTATCTTCAAACTGTTTTCCCAGTAATCAGTCAGGTCATAAAACTCCAGAGCATTCTCCATCATATCTAAAATAAACCCTGTATGCCATGTGCTGCCTTTTTTTTTTCCCTTCTCAAACTCCCCAATCAGTTTAAAGCATAATAATCCACTTACAATATATGGTTGGCGTTTACCTATTGTCTGTTTGGAACAATTTCTTTATTTTATCAGGTTTGTGAAGAGACAGAAAATCCAACCAGCCTTCAGGAGTCTTGCAGTGTACAGCAGGAATATGGCATTTTTCTTATCTCCAATGTTGCTTTCAGTGAAGCACAGACTAAACCTATTTACATATGCCCGCAAATGTCCATCAATCTCGTTACAATAAAACCCTGTTAAACCTTGCAATTTTCTTCTT
Source organism: Sterrhoptilus dennistouni (assembly GCA_013397095.1). Lineage (NCBI taxonomy): Eukaryota > Metazoa > Chordata > Aves > Passeriformes > Zosteropidae > Sterrhoptilus > Sterrhoptilus dennistouni. Next base: position 1,520,551 of record VWZU01005070.1, on the reverse strand, counting down.
TGTCTGTAAGCATTTTTTCCTCTTTCAAATATAATTTCAATATATCAAACACCATCTTTTTATAGCCTTTTTAAATAGCTAACCCAGAATTGTCTTGCTCTTTTCACATGGGGAACATAACTAATACATTTGCTTTAGCAAATCTATATTTTTTAAAGCAACCTTAGACAAATAATATTATATAAATTATTTTTCCTGATTCCCCTTACAGAACCTTAATAACTGCTTCCTCTTATAACACCTTTTACAATCTGACAAATAGACCTTCTAAAAATGGCATATTTCCCCCAGGTGAAAATGTGCCTTTCCTTCCTCTGAAATCATAAATAACAATATGAAAAAGACTAATTTCTTTTCCCACAACAAATTTGAAGGTCATCTGGTTTAAATGTTGAAATAGATTGAAGCAGAGGACAGAAAAATAAAAAAGGTGACTATTTCACCATATGAAAAACATTATCTTATGGCCACAGCCTGTACATAAATTAGGGTAATCTGATCCACTGTCAGGTAATAACACAGGTCAAAAATTTTCAGCTGTGACCACAGGTATAGAGCTGATAAATCTCACTCAAGCTAGAACATAACTTTTGGGATGTGTCCCACTGCAGAATACTCCAAGTGGAAGCTCCTCAGGGCACATACCTCCCACTGCTCAGACAGTGCTTAGTGCAACCAAATATTGGATAATGTCAAACTTTCCTTGATATTAGGACACAGTCTGTTGCTTACCTAGATTTAAGTAAACTTACATTTTCTGTCCAACTTCTTCAACTATGAATTCATATTCAGAATTCACTGGTGTGTATATCCAGAACAGACCAGTCTCCACTCTGAGGATACAAAACCACCTTGGCTTTGCTGAATACTTGGGTCATCTACTACACCAGAAGGGAAAATAGTATAACATCAATTGTCCAACTATAATATTTTCAGCCACCTTGAATAAGCCACTGTATCTTAATGAAACTGGACATTACCATGGCACATTTCTGTGTCCTTCATATGAAAAGTGTCATTAACTGGGACTTTCCCAAGATTCTATGGTGTTACATCTGTATAACTTATTATAATTACTTTAACATTCTCCTAAGCTCCATTTCACTTCCTTAATTTCAATATGATTTGGGAAGAACTCATGGAAAAAGAAATTAAAAAACTCTCTGGTATGATGGACAATGATTAAAAATTAGGGCATGCATTTATAAGCATGTCTACAAGTGTGATAAACATACTTTATACCTTTGTGACTGCAGTTTGAAAGTTTGAATAGACCAGAGAGGTTTATTTGATCCAAAATGCTATTTCAAGTTGAGGAAATGTATTACTGAGTCTTCTGAACCTTCTTCGACAACCTCTTTTGTTTTTGATACAAGCAGCTATATTCTTAAAATGAGGTTAGAAATATGATTAAATGATTATTTAAGTGAAATTTTTTCAGAATTATAGTTTGTTTTCTAATTGGAAACTTTTTTTGTAAGGCTTGCCTGGATCTAATTTTAATTTTTTGTTGTTGGTTTTTTTTGTTGTTGTTGTTGTTGTTTTGTTGGGGTTTTTTTGTTTGTTTGTTTGTTTGGGGTTTTTTTTGTTTGTTTGTTTGTTTTGTTTTGTTTTGTTGGGTTTTTTTTGGCGGGTTTTTTTTGGTGGTGGTTTGGTGGTTTTTTTGGGGTTTTTTTGTTTGGTTTGTTTTGTTTTGTTTTTGGTTTTTGGGGTTTTTTTGTTTTGTTTTCCAGGTTTTATTTGCTGAGAGAAGTTAAATATTTTTTTTCTCCACCTGTTTTCAGTTTTGTCAGTGAATTTAAACTGGAAATTTTCACAGTGATAGCTAAACACCAGTTGCATTTAAGGAGTTTGTATCTCTCTTTGTGGCAAGGGCATTGGGGAGCTGGAAAGTATTCTGGTTTTGCCAAAATGCTTCCTAAATGTAGTTCACATGGAGCTAGTTCACCTTCTGCATGAAACAGGTGGCTCCCATCAATTTTTTGGGGACCTGGTGTGTAAGGATTGCATACAGTAATTTCAGTTGCAATTGTTTGTTTGCTATAATAAGGAAGCACAAGGCTATGGGAGCCATAAAATCTGTGTCCTGCAGGACAGAATTATCAACACTGCAGGAACTTTAACTCAGAGGAACACATTCTGCAGGAAAGAAGATATATATTTTAAGTCCAAAGATATGTATGTGTAGGTTAGATTAAAATAATTGGGCTCCATGTTTATCATTTTCATACTGAGCAAATACCTGTTTAAATCTTATGGTAACATTAAAACACAGGTTAGAATTTTCTTAAACTGAAATAATATAATCTTCATAAATTAAATCTTAATGCCATATAATTAAAAGAAAAAGCATAACAATCTAAAATTCTCTCCTATTCAATGAGTCTTTAAAGTGATTACAGGTTTCTTACCCAATACATTGACCATACCCACTGCATGACACTAACATATTAGCCAAAGAACATTTATTATAGCTTTTTACAGACCCATGCAACTTTGATTTAAAGTCATGCATTCTAATATGTTTTGACAAGTAAATTGCTTGCCTTTTTTCCTTGATAGCCAACCATATAAATAATGCATGCATAGTAATAGCTAGAGCAATAATGTAAAAGTCAAGTAAGGAGACACATGCAGCATGTTAATGATAAAGGTGCTCTACCCATTTCAAACAGGAAGGAAAAATAAACAGCTGTAAAATATATGAAAGAGAGGAATCCAATCCTTAAAAAAAGTTTTTAAATGACCATGGTAAGTTCTAATGGATAATGGAAGGGCATTTGTTAAAGTCCATCATTAAAAAAAAAAATAAAATTTGGGAACCTGAAATCTTTCTCTTCTCAAGGGAGGATTGATTCAGCATGCAGAAGCTGAAGCATGACCAGCAGCAGAAGTGCTTCACCAAATATCTTCCCCACAGGAAAATCCATGGTTTGACTAGGCATGGAGGCTAGCAGGAAGCTCTCTAGTCTCCATCTGAAGACCTAAAGAGAAAGAGACATCAATAATTTGCCAAATCCTATTGGTTATGTGAGAGACCAAATAGGTTTGGTGACCAACTCTGAGAATTATATGAGAATAAACTATTTTTAATGTACAAAACTTTTATTTTTGTGGTCTTGTAAAAAACCTCTTATATTTCAACCAAGGGAATGAAATACTGCAAGTCTTTCAGAAGAGCTTGGACGTTTTCTGACAAAATCCTTTTTCCATACCTTAGGGTTCTTACCACAGAGTCATTGTGAATTATTTAGACTTTAATGAACGCTAAAACCAAGTTAGACAAGCACTGCCAATTCAGCCCTTTTCTGTACACTACAAATCAGTTGCAGACCTGGCCTGATTTTTTGTAGCGGTTACTTACAAGATGTTCACGGAGCAGTACAGTCAAATTTTGAAGTAGCTCCTTTGAAATGATCATGTTCATGGCTAGAAAAACCTTACACTGTGACTTCCTGAGAGCACCTGCTGGAAAAGCATAGAAACAATTAGACACTGTCATAGACATTTGGAGGGGTTTTTTTTCTTTCAAATTTTTCTTAACATATTGAAATGTAATTTGGTGAACATTTGTATGCTTTTCACAGAAAACTGATATGTTTTCATCAGGTCATTCCTAAAAAGTAGTCAAAACAGAGAAGACCCCAATTTAAGCTACTGTAAATATGTCCAAGCACAATCCTGTACCTGAGTTTTCAATTCTCAGAAACATAAGCAGTAAAGAAATTCAGCCAATGGTTCCCAGTTTTACAAGGGAGAATTTGTGTCATTTGATCCATTTAGAATAATTTTGCTGCTATCAGATTTTATTTTAACCATTGGAATACAATTCACGTTGAAAAGGTAAATTTTCTGCTCTTTTCAGAAATCTTTGATATTTTTCTTCCTCTCAGGAAAGTCTTGGACTAAATAATTTCTATAAAACTAACGTTCTATTATTCAAACTGTAAGATGTGGTTTTTATTATAGGAATTTGGTACCCATTCTTCCCATAATTGGTTCTTTTTAATAAAAGAATATAAAAGAATGTGGTTTAAAATGCAATTATTATTTGAATAACACAACAGATGCAGAGAAATTGTCTTTTGTTTTATATTTTTAGTAGCTGCCAGCACTCATTTCTGATCAGTTTATCAGCATGTCATTTAAATGCTCATATTTTCTCAGACAAACTCTATGATTAGCCACTTAAATACCATCATTTTGTTCTTTTAAACAATTGCTATAAAGAGAAAGTCTTTGCTATATCAGCAAAAGATTTGAACATGAATTATGCAATATGGGTGCTGCAGTTATAAATAAGAAAGAACTGATGGGAATGCTTAAAATATATAATTTTATTGAAATCATGTTGAAACACACATACAGCACATTATTCATAATAATGATATTTTAGCAGAAGGAATGCTTCTGCATTGCAAATATAACCCATTCTTCCTCCTGTCCATTTCTCCCTCCAAAGGACAAGGAGCAGGGTGGAAGTATAATCAGAAGGCTCTAACCTCAAGTAGGCTCACATGAAAATAAAGTGTGGTACCACAGTGAAAGAACACAAGATTACACAATTGTTCTAAGAATTCAATATCAGAGTTTTATAAATATCCCAAATGTGCTTTCTGAAAGTATTTGCTACCTTCTGACAATCTTTTAAACAAGAGGTCTTGTATGTGTGTATTTTCATTCTGTTCTTCTTTGGATTCTCCTGAAAAGTTCATTTTAACATCATCTACTCTGCAGGTTTTTTCAATTATTATTTATATTTTTAGAGTATCTGGTAGGTTATGTCCACAGCAGCAACTCTCCCAACCTGAAATTTGACTTACTAACTACAGAATAAACTAAATTGATCACACAGTGGATTTCACTGTTGTTCTGTTGTGGCAACATCAAGGGGCCACTTATACTGCTGTCATTACTTTGTCTAATGAGGAAAACCCATTTTTGCTGTACATAATCAACAGTAGATCTCACCACGCAGATATCTCAGCTTAGCAAGGTTTTGGTTAGAGTTGTAGTGAAAACTATTAAAGTGAGTTCCTAACACACTGCTGTTTAGCCAGTAAGATTTTCTCTTCGTCTAGCAGTAAGATTGTACATATATTTTTATGAATGAGAAGTTATTTTTGGAATAAAGGAAAATTTACATATTGTCTGTCAGATGTGTGACTGAAAAAAGAAAGTGCAGAGTTTCAAGGGAAATTTTTTTGGTCTTTAGAAAAAAAAATTCTAATTTAAAAAGTGTTGGGGTTTTTTGTTGGGGTTTTTTGTTGGGGTTTTTTGTTTGTTTGTTTGCTTGTTGTTTTCTGTTGTTTTTTTTGGGTTTTTTTTACAGGGGCCTCTTGACTAATGACACCAGAACTGAATGTAGCTTCAAACTTTTTGTCTTTTCTAAGTTAAAATTTAAAATACAAATGGAAGATCAAAGTCTTTAACACAGTGAAGACATTTCAAATTTTGTGATGTGGACCTTAAGTGGCCAAGAGCAAAATATTTGATATAGTAGTTCTTAAAGAAAAGAACTTGCTGTGAGATGAGAAATGGGTGCCGATCTCTCTTAGGACTAAGGGCTGCAGCTGGATCAGAAGTTACAGGGAATCACCCAGACCTTAGAAGTATTGGACTCTGAACCAAGGGAAAAGTTTGCATTTTAGAGGTATCAAAATACCTGTTGGCCAAATCTGCCTGCTGTTAAGTTCAATCAAAAAACAACAATAAAAACAACAACAATAATAAAAATCAGTTTTCTTACCATTAGTCATAGTACAGCTGAGATCAACTGAATTTAACTGATGCTTCTGATAACAATTATTTTACATTCTAAAGGGCTAAAAACATATGTGAAACTAATTGCCCACAAAATGAAAATTTCAGCATGGCCAAAAAGGTTTTATTTTGATTACAAACCAGTGAATGCAAATGCTCTTTGTAAAGCAGCAAAGCCCTTAGGAGGTGTTTAAGAAGCCTCCTGTTACTTGGCAAATTATGGGGTAAATGAAAAAAAAAAAAGAAAACAAACTGAATAGGCATAAGAGGAACAAAATTTCCATATCAATCTGCTGAAGTAATGGGAGATCAAACTGAGCTTACTGTACCAGGGAAGAGGAAAACACCCTGGTTTGGGTAACAAAATCTGTGGAGGAAGAAAAATAATGGAGAAAAATATTTTTTGTTGTGGAAAGCACAGAGCCCACTAAAACACAGACATTGGTGCAAAAACTTTGCTACCTGTGTTAGTCAGAGCCTGAAATTGTTACAGATGTGTGACAATGGATCCAAGCAAATCTTGCTAGCCTACTTTATGCCCAAATTACTTGTTCAGTACAGTATTATTATGGAGTTTTGGGGTTTTTTGAGAATTACTAATTACATAACAAAAAAAAAAAACCAAATCCAAAACAATTATTAACTTTATTGAATTTGACATTATGGTTTTCATTTCTACTAAGCCTTTCAGTATAAGGGTAGAGCAAAGGTTTAGGATTGTGGCTGAGACATGTCTCTGGAAAAATGCAGCCAAATAAAATCCACAGCTGATTCTGGGATTCAAAAAAGCATAAATGATGCACATGATACATTTCTGAGGAGCATAGAATTTGCAGGGACAGTCTGGCCTTGTCTTTAAAGGAGGACAGACAGAGAATTTGCAGTATCCTTACAGAGAAGGTAGCAAATTCTTACAATTACTACATGGTGGGGAGCCCATTCTGATGGCAGCAGCACAGCTTCATTTAAGGTTGTCTGCCTTGGGGAAAATGAGGACATGACTCAAGCCCACCAGGAACAGAGCCACTGCTACTGAGATGTCTGAGGGTTTCAGTGGCAGAGCTCACACAAATAAGTTACCCCTCTTGAATGAACTTAGTGATACAGCAGGATGACAAAAGCCACTCAAGCATGTCACAGGGGTCACAGAAGAAACATCTCCTCATTGTTCGCCCAGTGAGGAGAGCTGTGGGATCTTCCTTTAAAACTGACACAAAATGCTATGAAAGCTTTAACCAAGCCCCCTTCTTATGAGCTGGCAAAATATAATAATTTAAGCATCTATATAAAGTCCTTACATTAACCCACATGCTAAAATACTCATTTCAAGTATTGCTGTCATTGTCTATTACAAAAACTCTCCCTGTCTTATCCTCAAGGATTTCAATAGGAAGTGTTTTACCGGAATTGTTAGCTTTGCTGTAAAAATCTGGCAGCAGGTGAAGTTGTTTGATGTTTTGATAATTGTTAAGCTATAGCACAGCTGAAGCTAATGTGTTGTTTTCAGACTGGCAATATGTAATTCTGTGCTATCGATTGCTTGTAATTTCAATTGGTAAACTGATAGTGCTCAGCTGGTATAGCACATTGAGCAGTTTCTAATAGGTAGATCTTGCACTGAAACAATAAAAACCCAACAATGGTACTAAGAACTATTTGCATTAATGATTATTATTAATAATTTTTATTATTATTATTACCTAATAAGCATATTTAATCTGCAGTAATTTTAAAAAATCCAAAGAGTAAACATCACAGGAAAAAGGAGCACTACTTCTAACTCTTCAAAACTTAAAACAATGATTTTTAAAAAATAAAAAAACCCAAGCCAGGTGGCTGGCACTTGTGCACTTTGATTGAAGATCAGAGACTTTTTGTTTAATTTCTCATTATTTGTCTTTCAGAGGCAATATCATTTGTGCTGGCATCTGTTTCATTTGACAACTTAATGTAGTCTCCATAGACTTACTTCAACAGTGCTTTGTTGTGATTTGACAGTGTGGGTGTCATCCCCAATGACATGCACAGCCATTGCTGAGTCTCCATTTTGACATTTAAGTGGGCTCAGCAGAGAATAGATATCTAAGATGTTTATTTTCATTCACATTCTATTTTGACATTGTATCATTTTAGTAGGTCCAAATTCTTCCCTAAGTAGGTTATTCCCAACTGGAGAGAAAAAGTTGGATGTAAAATTTGACATCTATTGGAGAAAATATAACTAGCATTTCAAAAATGAAGAAATATAAGAGAAATATTTTCTGGTAAAATGAAATTTCCCTTTAACACAGAGAAAGTGCAATACCTCAAAAAGGACGTAAGGGGGGTTTATTTTTCTTTAGCATTTGTGCGTACAAGGAAAAACCAGATGAAATAACTGACATTGTTAGAATTAAAAGTAAATTGTGATGTCAGCAATGGGAGATGGGGTCCATCATGCTAAGGCCAACATTCATTATTATACAGATGATTAGCATATGCCGTTATCTTTCCATGCACATCTTTAGGTGTAAATGCCCTAAGAGGTGTAAACCTCTTTAAAGGTTTATATGCACATCCTTTTCTCTGTGTGCATACACTACAATACACCACAGGTTCATAAAGGACTTTCTTAAGAATAATTATGAATTCAAATTCTTTTTTTCTCTGAGAAATGAAAGAAATCATAAATATTCCATCTAGGAAGAGCATACAGAAGCCTCATTCTATGAACATGTATAGGCTTAGATTAATATTAATTGTGAATTTTCAAATGAAAGATTCATCTGCTTCAGAGCCTAGACCTCAGAATGCACATATCTGTGCTAATTTTCACCAAAAAGTTCCCTTTTTCTTATCCTCAGGCATAAACACCAGGTTTGGTCAGTTGATGTACAGAAATAACACCATGAAAATGTAAGGAAACGTAAGGAAAGCCAGATGCTTTGATTCAATCTTCTATGAATGAGCAAAGCATTTTTAACATAGTAGATATAACACATAATATATTTCTATCTATAAATACTGGTGTATTTGTATGTGGGGAATACATTTAGAGACCTGCCTAAAAATCTTAAGTTAATATTACTTACTACTTGGTGCTTTCCCAAATAGTGAAACATCTTTGGTGGAGGGGAAGAAGCAGAGAATTATAATGTAAAAATTACAGACTAATTGTCTCAAAAAGAAATACTACCAGAGTCCATTATTATCACCAATTTCTTTACCAGCAGAATTTGACAGTTCAAATCACTGAAAGAGGTGGTGTGAACAGAAGTACTAATTCTTCAATATTTCACATATTGGCATCAGTTTCTCTTGCCAGCAATTACTTTTCACCACAGGAATAGGGTTGCCACTTATAATTATGTGATGTATGATTTAGTGAAAAGTATTTGACGTCCCTGAAAATTATATCAGCTCAAAGTCCATGCAGACCAGCAAGTAATCTTTCAAAAAATGTGCTCTATGTAAGTCAAAACCTGCTAGATCTGTGTCTGGTATTAGCATTACAACCACATCATCTACTGGAAGTACTCAGAGGACATATAAAGTGTCTGTTACTTCTGGAGATTCAGACCAGGGGAACTTCTAATTTTCTATGCTACTCTGTTGACAGAATATGGAAAGATGCCAGTAACAATCCCAAGTCAACAGAGGAATTTTACTACATGCAGAAATTAGTTGTATTTCTACAGCAGAAAGAGAGACCTATTTTCAGCTTTCTGTCCCTGGCACTTGTTACCTAGAACTGCAGCTAGACGTGTTTCATGCTTTAGTATCTTAAAGGGGAATCGAAGTAACAGCTGATCAATACTAAATATCCAGTACATTGGTGCTGGTTACTTTATTCCTTTGTGATACTCATTATATGGGGGAAAAAGAAACCCAAATCAACAAAACCCTAAATTTCCATGTGGTTTTCAAACATATCTCCTGGATGTTGAAGGGTCTTAATGTTAAATACTGAAAATACCACAAAAAAAATCACATTATATTTATTGTGCCTGTTGATGTACTGACACGTGATAAGCTCTTAATTGCAAGAGACATGCACTAGGCAGAATATGAAGTAGAAATCACCTCCCAGACTGTGTTGTTTTCTGAGGCAAAGTCCTCAGATAAGAGATTTCTTATCCTGCCCGTAGACCAGTGACTAAAATGCAGTATCACACTCCCAATGCCTTGCACGACATCTGCAAAATTTTAAAAACTGATCAAAAATGGTGGAAGAATAGAAGAACCAACCCACATAAAACTACACCTTGCCTTCAATAACTAAGATTTTTTAACATGGAGAAAACAGAGAAGTTTGCACTCCTGACAGTCAAAAGCTGTATAGGCAAGACCAGGAAATTTGAAGCCTTTGTTGGGACCATTTAACAGCAGAACATCACAGGTTTTTTAAAGGGGACAGGGAATGTGTTTCACGTGGAAGAGATTCTTCATGAGCAAAGCAGGTGTTTTAGAAAAGCAGTCTCCAAAAATGAGATTATTGGGGGTTTTTTTAAGGTACAAGCATGTAACTCTAGCCTCTGGACATAAAGCCAGGAAGACATTTCCAAAATTTCAATAACATTGCAAACATTGGCCTCTATGGTTCTAGCAGCCTCTGACAGGATGCAACAAAAAGGTGAAATTCTACCTGGGATACGTGACTCTAAGAAATACCAGACTGAACATAATGAAAATGAAATCCTAAACCACAGGAAACCAGTGGAAGTCATGCCATCAAGTCCAGCCTTTCACAGTTCTCCTTAACCCCTTTATTTGCCACCTTTACAGGTGTATGCACCACATACCCACTCACAGCATGTGACAGCTGCTTGCAGACATTTTAAACAATTGGCTGGATGTTAAAGATCCCCAACTGAATACTTACAGTAAGATTTCATCTAGTTTGACTGTTTTGATTCTGTGCATAGGAAAGTCAAATTGCAGCATTTCACAGATCATGGAAAAACAGACATTCTACAAATATCATAAATGTCTTCAAAAGTAGTAAATATACAGCAAGTTTCCCCAAGGTATCTCATTCACTCAAACTTTTTCATGAGTAAAACTAATCAAAAACTATTTTAGATATGCAATATTTTAAAATACTGGGATATGTGTAATTTTTAAGAAAACTTCCATTGCAATTCAACTGTCATTTAAGAGAACAAAGGGAAAAACCAAAGCCATACTTCTGCTTTTTCCAAATTTTATTCATGAAATGTTTTAAATAGAACTAGACTGGTCAAAAAAACCCTACACAGAATCTAAGCTTGAGTAGCCCCAGGGGCTCAAACACCTCCGGAATTGCTACTAAGGTTTCAAGGAATATTTTGCTATCTTTAGTGTCTGCCTGAACATTAATGCTTCCCAAATTCATGTATGTAGTGAAATACTTTCAATGCAAATCCTTGCTATTTATTGGGGGGGCAAAAATAAGAGTTTGATTAAGGACCCCTCACCAATTGTTTTTATTATTCATCAAAACAATCATTTTGTCCATTTGTTAAAATTTGTGTATGTGTGAGATTTCCCTCTACTTTGATTTTATTAGCCCTTTTTTTAAAATATTGCTTTATTTGGTTTAACACCATCCTGAAAACAGACTGGAAATTCCAAAGGACATCATACGGGCCATGGAAATCATATTTAAATAATACGGATGTTAATTATTTTGCAAACCTTGTAACTGTGTTGGCTTATTTAACTTTCTAGGATTAAATTAAATGATGAAATTACTCTGATTTCTCAGGACTATTCTGTATTCCAGTAACACCTCATGCCTTTAAACACATTCTTCTTTGAAAAGAAACACTCCAAGAACCTGTACCTCCTAATAAGCCAAAACGTGCAATCTGCACCTTGAGTTAACTTGAACAGAATCAGAGGCTGAAAGGATTTTCTGTGGAGGAGGAAGAAAGAGTTTCAGGCAAATGAGTTTATCTAGGAAGAAGGATCTATAGAAAAGGTTTCTAGTTGAATCTCACATGTACATACTTTTTTTTCTAATACTGTAGGACATGAGGTTCTTTCCTGCCTAGCTTTTGGCTTGTATCTATAAATTCTGGCCTCATCTAGTTCTGCTCACCCCGTGTTACTTCTTGCTTTGGGAAGCAGTGGGTGGGTGGTTGCTGCTGCTGTGTCCTGTGGAACAGGATGCCTCTCGTGGTTTGAAAGCAAAACGAGTGAGAGGCTCCAAGTCAGAAATACAATTTAATACGAAGAAAGGAAAAAGAGGTAAAATAAAATAAAACAAATGCAATAATGCAAAAGACCACTGACAGAGTCAGAATACAACCTCAGCAGGATGGTGGCAGCAGTCCAGATGAGGTGGTCTCCCTGAAGCAGTGATCCTGTAGATAGGTCTGGGAGCTCTGCTCCTCTGGGAATCCAGTAGGTAAGGGCTGCTTGCACTGTCCCAAATCCCAGCTTATATCCAGGTGAGAATGCTTGGCTCCTCCCCCTGGGCGGAGCATCTCACAATGGGATGATGAGTTGTGAAGTGGGTCCTTGATGGCCCATTAAACAGAGATAACTCCTGGATGGAGCTACCTGTGAGTCACGGGCAAGGTGTTGATGGGCAATTAACAGAAGACAGCCCAAAGGCAGGGGGCCTGGGAAGACACTGTCTCACTTGGTTCCAACAGCTCATGAAGATGGTGACAGACTTTGTGTACATCCTACACTACAACCCAGGACAATGCCCAATTCATCATTATAATCCATTATATTTCCCTGGTTTTCCTTGGCACATGTCTATCCCTCACAGCAGGGCCAGAACAACAGGTCTAGTTTATTGTCCTGCTCCACCTCTGTGCTGGAGAGCAGGACTTCCCACCAGATGTTCCTCAACAGCGCCACTTACCTACTGAGCACCCCTTATGGTGTACCAGGCATCTCTCAGGTTCTTGTTTTGGCACAGGGTACCTACATCTCTTTCTTGATCATAATCCATTCCCAAAATATAGTCTGCCCTGCTGCACTTTTTTCCCATTGTTTTTGCTCCATCTGTAGCCAAGTAACTCTTTCTGGTACCATCACCAAGCTAAACTGGGCCCTGTAGGATGTCCATGCCAGGAATGGCACCCATGGATAGCTGGCAAGGCACAGCAAGCTGCAAAAGGCCCTGTGACTTGGGGAGTCGGAATGTTTCTTACCTAACTCCACTGCCTACAAAATCCATCTTTCCTACTTGGCACTTTCTGTACCTTTGACCAGCTTCTCACACTGTCATTTGTTTTATTTGCTCTGTTCAGCTTTTCCCCCATTTTAAACCCAGTACTGTCCAGGGCTCCTGTGACACTCCATCCCACAGGCAGACAATGTGGGACTGAGCCCCACAGGAAAGCAAACAGTCAAACCATGGGCCTGGATTCAGCACCAACTAGGGAACACAAGATCAAGCCTTTATGTTGGCAGTTTCACTGCTTTCTGAGAGCAAAAAGAATTGGTACTTGTTTCAGAAATGTTAAGTCTTCATGACCCAGTATTCTGTGCTGTCACTGACAGCTGAGAGAACATACTAACACAGTGTCCTAGGAACATGTCTTAACAAGCCTAAATAACTATTTTTAATATTTGAGAAGAAATCAAATAATGCCATCTAAGTATGCAACTGCAATCTGAAACTAGAAAACAAAGTAAACAAGTGTGGGTGAGAACCATTAATCTTTATTATGGCTAAACACCCTCTGCATACTTGTCACTGCCATGTCAGGATTTGATCCCAGACAGACATTCTTCACTGACACACTGGTTTAAACCAAAGGCTGCATAACTATCAAAGATAGTCAGAACCAGGAGTCATGCCATCTTTGCAGAGATGAGTTTTGTGGGTACACACTGATTGATCACTTCATCCGTGGGTTCACTGGCTCCTTCCTGTTTTGTAAATGATTTCTGTTTCCTGGCTGGTTCAACTGGAAAATAGAGGCAACAAGTATCTACTTTGCAACGTTGTCTGATGATTCTTAAAAACTGTGTTGAAAGTGAAAATGGCTGTCAGTTATCTAAGGCATGAAAAAACTGTTTTCCTTTAATTCCACTTTGATCACTAGTCAGGGTTGGTTTATTCTGGTTCCCATCTTGAAGAATTATGGCTGAAGATGTCATTCAACTGCATGCAAACATTTCAATGGCATCCTTTATTGTTTTGAATTAGTTTTTTTCAGAAATACATTTGCCAGAAGTCTGTCCTGTGATTGAGACATGATGTTCTTTTGTGTCACCACTTATTGCATCTTACCATCTTTGACCCCAATGCCTGCACGGTGGCTGTATTGGGAAATAAAGACACATTTTACTGGGAAAATGAGATATTTTATTACTTACAGACTTTACAATGTAGCAATGGAATATTATGGAAGCTTCCAGTAGTTTTATGCCTTTTCTTAGGAATGGAAATTCTGTTGTTACTAATCAGAAAGTCATCTAAGCTAAATGGTACTTGATGTATTTTTGGTTTATGTAATCTGATGTGATTGCCTGAATGTAAGAAGGAATGTTTACTGCAATATCCTCAAAACCTCTATCTTATTTTCTGAAGTTAATAAATCACCTGCGATTTGTAATGGAAATATTAACTTTTTTATTAACATATATTTTAAGCTTATTTCCTCAATGCGTTTTGTGAGAATTCCTTTTAATCATATCTTGAAAACTTTGGCAAATCACAGTTGATTCTGCAAGAAACCAACAAAGGTGTGAAATGTATAAAAAAATTTAAAGTTGTGACCTAGCTTGCCCAAGAGATGAGAAAGGATATTCTTCCTCTAATTAATTGCATCTTCAGTCCATATGACGTAAACCAATTAATATTTTTTTCTCACTGACCAACTCCACTCTTTTTGCATGCTAAGGAGGCTCTGACATCCCCAACTAATTAATTTTTTCTGTTTTTCCCCCAAAGCTCATTTTTATTTCAATTTGTTATTGACCTGCCATTCTGAGCATCTTGACCCTGGCATCTTTATTCAAAATTAGTATCGAAAAAAAAAAGAGGACATAACAGGAAAAAAAGGCTTGTCAAGACGACTAATTATTTAGTACAACTGCAAAACATCAAAACTTATTACACATTAATTAATTTCTTTAGCAAATTAAGAACATATGTGTAGTGTGAAGCCCACAACTTCTGTTACAAGATATAAAGGCACAGAATACAGCCAATGTACTTTAGAAACTGATTCCATTAGAATCTAGGAGTACACAGCATTTTGGGGTTCTTGGCCTAGAAATCATATTTAATGCAAACCAGCTCAAATTGCTTACAGGAAAATGCATCTAGATGCACCATATCTGAATACACACCCAGTTTCCCCCAAATGGTTTCTTACATTAAAAAATATATATTATTTAAGCTGAAAATAAATTATCTGACTTGCTACATACTCAATTATAAAATAATTTTGATCTAAATTAGTGTCTGTATATAGAAGTTATGCGTGTCCGTTTCTCCACTGGGTCTTAGAAGCACGTTGTAAAAAAGTTACCCTGACTGGAGGGCTATCTAAATTATCAGCATCTTCACTCTTTTGATTTCCTTTTTGTTTGTGGGTTTTTTTCTGCTACATGGTCCCCTGCTGGTGGGTTCACACTCTCTTGCCTACTGGTTTATTTATCACCTGTGGCTGGAGTCGGCACCAGGGCTTCTTTCCTTTGAGAAGCAGCAACTGGAGATGTTGAGCAACAAACGAGCCTTCTCTGAACAAAAGCATTGTTTATTTAAGCACTGAGAACAAAGTATATGCTGGGAAAAAAAGACATTTCAAAACAACCAACAGTGTAAACATATGTCTGTTTTACATAAACTCCTTGAGAAGATGTTACAGTCTGCTCAGCAGGCCTGTTTTTTTGGCCACCCTCAGGAGATCATTGAACATCACTCTGGTTTCCTGCTACTGAACAGCCATTACTGAACTCTGGAGACTGCACTCTTTTTGAAACTGCAACAGCCTTGTAAATCTCTGAGTTTCCATTTCTAGCTTGTATAAACATTTACTCTCAGCAACCCTCAAGCATTTGGAAAAAAAATATAGCTTAGACTGAGCTTTGAGCATTTCTGCTTTGTTTTCATATTTTATTTTACTTCCTCCCCTTCTTCCCCACTTAGGAAATTAAAACACTAGTGATTTAGTCAAGGTTAGTGCTAAACCAGACTCTAATCAACCTCGTTCTTAGACTTAAATATATATATATATATATATACACACATATAAAATTAAATAAAAAACTCCAAACCTGCAGCAATACACACATGCCCACAGGTCTACCCCAAAATTTCCTATTGAGGTACCCATGGGCTAAACATTTGCTAAGTCCCATGTAAGGCAGATGTATGA
Organism: Sterrhoptilus dennistouni; assembly: GCA_013397095.1. NCBI lineage: Eukaryota > Metazoa > Chordata > Aves > Passeriformes > Zosteropidae > Sterrhoptilus > Sterrhoptilus dennistouni. The sequence goes on along the minus strand of VWZU01005070.1, from coordinate 1,504,475 downwards.
TGCATCTTAGGATATTTTAAGCAGAAAAAAGTGCTTCTGCTGAGAAAACTGATTTTCATCTCTTGTCACACTGAGGAAACTTTTTGTAGACCTTGCTGACTCCATTGGCCATAATCAGGAGGGAGCATCTATAGCACAGAATTCCCACATGAGCACCAATAAACACAGTAAAAATCCCACTCCAGATGATCTTAGGCCCTTCTTGCACTACAGTCCTCTAGGTTCAGCTGTCAAATGAGCATCTGTAAAACTGCTTGCGTTCTTCGTTACTTTTTTTTCTTGAAAATATTTTTCATCCCAAGATTTTATCACCTATAATTTTATTTCTTCCACACTGAAATTAAAGATATTCATTAGATCTCCAGATAATTATTTTTAAAATGAAAAGATTTTTCTCCATGACGTATTATTTCTCCATTATATGTCAATCAGATATCCAGACCATTATACATTAATATTTATTGCATTTCATACATTTTTGTTAGCCATTGTATAGAACTAACATAGCTGTACCAGCTTATCAGGCAGAAACTAATTAAAAGTCTTACATCTTTATCAACATGACCTTTTTCACAAAATTATGTTGAATTATAGTAATTAAATCAACATTGTACTACTGCTTACTAAATCTTCTATGAATTTTCCCCCTTTTTTTTGACATGACATTTAGGTAAAAAAAAAAACCTCTTCCAAACACTCACCTCAACACCTCTAATAATTTTTAATATTAGCACAAAATTCACATTCTTTGATTTTTTCTGAATTTTCTCAGTACTTTATGAATTATTATTAGTGAAAGAAGACTAAGGTTCCCCCCACTTAACTCTTTTAATATTTTGTGGGTTTGGTTTTATTTACTGCAAATCACTACGTTGGTTGAAAAAATATTTATGTCGTTAGCGGATGTTGATTCATCCATCCTTTGTTTACTTATAGAGCAGAAAGTAATGCATAATCTTCCTGTAATGTGTTCCATTTCCATGTAAACAGACAATAGAAGGAACATCAAAACTTCTTTTTTAAGCTACTAATAGTCTTCTATTTCCATCTGGAAATGGCTATTTCCTATTTCTATGACATCTTTAACTCTTGAAGGTCTTCTAAACGCCTTCCTGTTGGCCAAAGATACACACAACAACTAGGATTTTTTTTTCTCGTGGATTTATTTTGAGGGTTTTTTTAGGGGGGATGGGGGCTGGGAAGGGAGTTTAATGCTTTCCCCTACTAAAATAATCATAAGAACAATATTTTGAAGGTCACTTGGTAAACATGATTTAATAACATGATTTAATTTCCATTTCATGTGACTTTTACCATTGACTTGTTAGGTGATGTTATGCTTCCTAGTAACTGTTCCATCATGTCACCTCTCCCAGGTTCTGGGGCAGCCTCACCTCAGGTCTGTGACTCCTTCTGGGCGTTCAGCTTCATGGTGCAATGGATTGGTTCAGGAAATGAAGAAACTACATCATGAAATATTCAGCAAGGACAAGAGTAGCCATACTTGAAATGACACTTGATGTACAACCTCTGTGAGTCACCACAGATCTTCAAACAATAAAATAAAATTAAGGTCAAGAAGGGACCAAATTTTTAGCATATCAGTGCAATAAGTATTCTAATTTTATATACCAAACATACTATGAATTAATTATTTCTAATACAATATGAAGAGAGACATAGAATTCTTTAGAATGTGTGGCTTTTTCCAAGTCAAAAAACTGCAGCAGAAGATTCAGCACCTAAAACTTTATCTTGTCCAGCATATTTTATTTGTCCCTTTTAACAGTCTGAAATACTGTGTACTGAACATAATAGGAGGATACTTTGCATTGCTGTCTCAGGTAAGGTGATGCATTGGTTAATTAAGACTTTGCACTCAGGCAACAACAACAGCTGAGCTCATGAACTTTTCATAAAAATACAATTTATGTGAGTTCAGTGCCTCTTTGCAGAATAATTTTCAAGCCTACATATGACTTGTACCAGCTGCTGTTCCCAGAATGTAACAATATTTAAACGTAAGATCACGGAGAGTTAAACTTGGTAGCCCAGCTTTTATGGACATGTGATTTAGGTCCATATGACTCTGTGTGTTCCAACATAATCTGAGTGAATTGTTTTTCAGTGACCTTTGTCAGCTTGTTCTGGCTGAGATGTGCCTCCTGGGAGTGATAACCATGTCACTGAATGCCCCCTAGTCAGTCTGATAAAAAGGTATTTGATAAGTGCTGAAACCACTTTCCTTCCATGTCTCCAAGGCCAAGAATGGAGGAAGAAATAAAAAAAAAATAAAATAAAAAGACCCTAATACAAAATTAGCAGCTATATATGATTCCCATCAAGATGGGGAAAGAAAGACATTGATTGAGACACATCTCCGGTTCATTAGCATTGTTTGTCTTTGAGAAAGTTCTTGTCAGTCTAGCAGATGAAGAGATATTGCTGAATGTAGAGAAAATGAAGATAACTGTGGTAAAAATAGAAAAAAATAATGAAGGGCATGCTGTTAAAACTAATTACATTAAGATTGATATCACTTAGCAAAAGAACGTTACCTCATCTCCCAAAAATGCATGACTGCTCATATACCATGAGCTGTCTGCATTTTACAGGCATTATAAATGTTGCACAAATGTTTGATTCCAGTATTCCATATTTTGGTAATCAAAACAAATTACCAATTTTTGGGTTGAAGAACTCATTCTGAACATGAGTGAGCCTCTAAAACAAGATCTTCATAAAATCCATTGTCAGTGAATTTGCACTTGTGCTTTTGAACTTTTATAGAACCAAGCCTAGGTAAAAAAGGAGACATGAATATTCAGTTTATAAATTTCTTGTTCTCCAGGGACTGTGGCTACAGTATGTATAACAAATACATAATGAATAAACAAGACCAATGGCAGTGCCCATTAAAAACCTGTTCATAATTTTAGACTGCTTATTTTGGCTTACTGCTTATTCAAATATCAGTTTTCTAGGCTGTAATTCCAAGTGTGAAGTGACATAAGGCCATCTTCATACAGATATTTTTGTTCTTGGAAGCAGCCAATATGGTGTAATTATTTGCTAGATCAAAGCTGGGCGAAGGACAATGTTCTGTCCTTGACAGGCAGTCCTATCGCTCCTTGCAAAAAAAGTTCACCAGGTAGTCCAGTTCTCTGAAACAGAATCCTGACCTGTGGCAGGCAATAATATCAGGGGTATGCAGTCTTTTGCCATGCTCAAAGAAGCATGCCCACATTGGGCCTACACATACAGTTTTGAAAAACACTGAAGAAGGAATTCTACTCCTGATTCTGCAGTCCCATTTGCACCAAACTCTTCACTTTTAAGCATGAGTCACCCACCCTACTAAAGTCACCACCCTACTAAAGGCTGTAACTGCATATTACACAAATGACAGTAGGGACATTGGCCTTTTATCCGTTTGTACAAATTGGATGTCTAAAATAATCTGTGTTAAAGCAAGCAAATAAAAAACCCTCTGAAAAAGAACAAAAAAGCGGGGGGTGGGAGGAGTTTAGCAATTTTTTTTTAATCACTACTGGGTCATCATTGTAAGTACAGGTTTTGATATGAATCATGATTCATTTAAAGGTTGTGCAAACATCTTGCTAGAACTTTTTCTCTGTGAATATCCATACCCATCGGTGTACCAAACAAAACCCACCCCAAGACTTATGCAATGCATAATCACATAAAGCAATGTCATGTACGTGTCCTTGTAGTTGTGTCCATTTGTCCTGATGACTGCTGTGTGTTCCCTATCTTATGAGAGCCCATAGGCTTTTCTCATTATCTGCTCTCCAGAACCTTGACAGCAGCAAAAGTTCATGGCCTATCCAAGATTTATGGCTGATGTTTATCCAAATACATGCTAAATGCACTGTTCTTCCCTGGCAGCATGAAAGAATGCCTAACTGTAATTATCTCTGAGGCATGATAAAGATAGAAAAAAATAAATCATAAATTTATAAATCATTTGTTGGCAAGCAAAGAGCTTAGGCAGACACTTCTACACAAGCAATAAGTGAAATCTACCAGTTAGATGGAGTTTTCCAAGTCTATGCATAAGAAATGCTATCATTCTCCTGGAAATAAAGGAAAACAAAAATAATCAATGTTTAAAACAAAAACACTCCACATAATACCCAAGGCTCAAAAAATGCTAGAAGAAAATCTGAATGTATCATTCTCCAAGCACTTCGTCTACACTGCAAATTCGATATGCATGCAATTCCTGCAGCAGAAAACAGTTTAATTATGAGAGCTGAACACAAAATCTCCCATTGGTACAGATTGGCTTTGAAGTGTTATCACACAAGGGAGGATTTTGAAAATACCCTTGACCAGTTTTGTTGGAAATATATCACACTTCTATTTGTGTCAGCCTTAACCATGTATCATGTCACTGCTTTTCATAACATTAGAGAACCCGATCACAGTTCCAGAGTATTAAACTAATCATGCATATTTTATGCAAACATTAACCTTTAGTGTTAATCCAACAGCATTAAACCAAATCTATAATGAACCATAAAGGTGGTTTATAACATACTGTGGTTGCCTTTTATGAGTATTTTCATTTCTTTCACCAAAGTATTTTAAACCTTGGAAAGAAATAGTACCAATATTTTTACAGTGGAGCTTTATGTAAACAATACTTGGCCCCTTTTCTGAAATAACTGAGTTATTCTTTTACCTGTAAGCAAAGAAGATAGGCTTTCAAAATAATGGATTCCAAAAACTTTAGTACCTCGTAAAAGTGAACATTGTTAAGCTCCTTTCTGTGAGCCTTTTACATGGGCAAATTTCCTGTTTAATTGAATGTTTAATCTGTCATGTTGCAGTTCACTCTAATAAGAAAAACAGTTGTTCCTGTACAGAACCTTTCATGTGACACATCCTACAGCACTTCACAAGATATGCACATCTCATATCCATTATGAAAGAAATAAATTAGATGCATAAAACAGAAACATTAAACTGAAAGTACTATGAAATGTTGCAATAATATTATGGGGCTGATCAAACCATGAGAATTGTGGTTATCTAAGCAGCAAAATAATAGCTAAATTTTCCATTAGTGTCCAGCATCCAAATTTCTACATCATTTGGCCTATAGACTTATTTTGAAAAACAGTTAATAAACAATATTACCATGATAATTACATTGAAACCTGCAAAATAAATGTAAACAATCACATCAATGGAAAGAGTGCAATAATACTGATATTTCAACTCCTTCTGCTTATGCATTACCATGGCTTTTAGCACTGCAAGGTTATAAGGAGCTCACAATCATTTGTAGAAATTTCTATACTCCTGAGAAGAACTATTCCTAACTTAGTAATGGGAAAAGAAGACATACAATCCTGGGTTTTTTCAGGATCAAACAGAAATGGCACATAAATCCCAAACTAGACAAGACTTCATTTATTCTATTATTTTCCACACAAATTAATAGGAAGGAGAGAATGGTGAAGGTGTATGACACTTAAAGATATAAAAGACTGACCCTTGCCCACCCCCAACAAAATTGAATGAAACCTTCCTCTCATTGTCTTCTGGGTTGATTTTGGGGAAGCACTGCTAGAAAAAATATACAAGTCTCCAAAATTTCGATTATTGGAAGCAAATTCTAGAATTATGGAACAGTCCCTATTATTTCTTCTGAAACACACCCTGTTATTTGAAGAGCAGAAAACATATCACTCATCTCAAGTAACACAAGAAAACCTTCACACTTCCATATCTGTCCAGACTGGGAAAAGCCGTCTCACTATAATAGTAGTCAAACTGACATGGCAGTGAGCTGATGTTCCCCTAAACAATAGAAAAGCTGGGACATGGGTTGATTCTTTTATATTCTCTACAATGCCTCTTTTACCCTCAAGTGATGCACTAACAAGTTTTCAAATGCTTGCTTTCCTTACCTCATTCATAATTGTCAGTTTCCCTCAAGACCCCTTCTGGCAATTGATGGCCACATGCAATTTTGAGGTTAGAAGTCTAATGCTTTATTGTTGAAAAAAGATGGGTTAGGTGAAAAAGATTATTGTTGTGGTGAAATGAAGTAGCTTGTCAAACAGACTAAGCATTTCTTTACGTTTTGCTTCCATAGCTAGACACCATGTAAATAAATAATCTGTCTCTAGGATAAGAACTCCTGTTCTAAGGAGAAATGACATTTCCAAGAAAAGGGAAAAAAAGAACAAAACAAGGCAGAAACTGGATAAGGATCTTGATGCAAGGCAGTAGTAAACAGCAGAGAAGGTAAGATTATTTCTGATGGGAATTTCTTTATTTTCACTGCCTGGTATCTTACCTCATAAAGAAACCGTAAGTCATTTCCATGCTTAGCATATTGGGAAGTGAAATGGAAATCTTATAGATTTCTGTAGAATCTACTGTATTTTATAGATGTGCCTGGGTAACAGTCAGTATTGTTGCAGAAGCAGAGGAAAAAAATGTGACTAGGAGAGCTGGACTGATGGCTCACTGCATGTAGTTTAATCACTCAAACATGCATAGAAGAACCATTCCTGTGCATTTATCCCTTATCACCTCTCTAAAATAATTTAGAAATACTTAAGCAATGTAGTATCTGTGACTACCGGATGACTGAAAAATAAAAAATGAAAAATGAATTTTAAAAAAAAATTGAAATAAATTAAAAATAAAAATAAATAAATTAAAATAAAATTAAAATAAAAAACTAAAGGAGTAGTAGAAGATATGACATTTTTTTTGTTAAATGGTATCAAATGGCTAATTATATTTAATTCTCAGATAAAAAACGAAAGGAGTAGTAGAAGATACGGCATATATTTTGTTAAATGGTATCAAATGACTAATTATATTTAATTCTTAGATAAAGAATATGAGACGTGATATATAACATCATATAGAGGTACCATGAACTCCTGCTCACCTGGAGAATCTCAGATTGGCAGCCAAACTCTTATAAAAACGTATTTTATATTTTAAAAGTATTCATCCACAAGAACTCTTCAGGACTGCTTAGAATTAGGGTCAAAGATCAGTTGTAGGAAAAGGGTTTGGGTTTTGTTTTTTAGAGACAGTGGCTTATGCTTTGCACTTCTAAGAGTTTACCTTCATTTGTGTTTGGCACACTGCTTTAGCTGTTTTTCAACATCAGACTGCAGCCCTGTCCCAGTTCCTTTGGCATTTACTTTGGTCCACTCCAACCTCTGTTACCTAAATCCTCCTCTGCTTTTCTCATGTCATCCTCTCTGATGTTTCAGTCTCCTCACCCTCTTGGAAATGTTCTTTTCTTGTTGCAAGCAGCTTTCCTGGACAGAGTGATAAATTCTAAATTACAAAAATTTTACTTCCAAGGTGAATTATTGGTTTGAAATAAAACTAGGTTCAGTATGAGATTTTCAAAGTAAATGATCTCTTTGAGTAACATAAGATTTATAGTAATATAGAATATTATTAAATATCTTGCTGACACTGTATTTTAGCAATTTGGAATATCCATAATGTTTATCAGTTAAAGCACTCTGATTTATGATCGAACTGGTGTGAGAACCTAATTTTGTGATCCTCAAAGGTGAGATGCAGTAGACAATATGGAATGAGACTGAGTGAAGACTGAGACCAAAATTCTTTATCTGACCCATAGCTACTTAATTTCTCACATCTCAAAATAGAAGATCTCAAAGAAAAGTAAGCTTACAATGCAAATGTAGGGAAAAGAGTATTCAAAAGTTATTATTAACTTTGAAATACAGTAATGAGTTCCAAATAACACTTAAATTCATACCCATTAATATTTTCTAGTTATTAATTTATAAAGACACAAACAGTTAATCTGATGGTCTAGAAAGCTAGAAAAACAATCAAGATTTAGATGAATTTTTTTTTATTAAATTGATGATCCTGCACATAAACAGCTCACTATATAAATTCATAACAGATTCTAGCTTGGCACATTCTGTCTTTGGACTGCTGTGGACACGGTGTTTGAGCCACTGATGGCAAAACAAATAATCATAGCAATAACATCCTCTCCACAGGAGGTGATGAAAGTCAGTCAGAGCTTTCCACAGAAGCAAAAAAAAAGCACAGAATCAAGGTACAACCAGAGATTCTTGAGAAAAAAACCCTTGAATTTGATTGGCTAAAAGATGGTCACCTGTGTCCCTTCAAGAGAAGACAAGAACTTTGTTCATTCTGTAAAATGAACACTTTTATTGCTGATATTTGACAGCTGTAAGCTTAAGGCATTATAACAAATAGAGAACACTTAAAAATATGGAGGCTCATAGAAGGAAATAGATTGAACTTTAAAAAACTGGCAATATTGTAATCAGAGGCAAGATAGAGGGAGAAATTCCTTTAGAGGTAAATGTCTGTGCTCCCTTACCGTCATTCAAGGCTAAACATGATTCACTTTATTCAAAAGTTTAAAATCAGTGTTTAATCATAATTGGGAAAAAATTCTTATTTCTTTCAATTGGCTGTGGACATTTTGACTATAAATATATAAAGAGTAGTAAAAGTATGACCACTCATAGCTTTCTTATATACATATATATATATGAAAACCAAAGAATCTGAAATATAATTAATGCTGTAAGGCTGCGAGGTCAAGGCAAATATAGTCTCATTAATATTAATATATACATTGTTCTGTCACACTTAATAACCTATGTCTTGCTCTCATTATGAATTTTGTATGTGGGTGAAATGGCAATAAACCAAGTTATTTGAGATTTCTGTATATTCATTGCAAACACTGATCTCTATGAGCACAGCATGCTACTTTTCAACCTTCAGCATTTGAACATTTGAAAGGCAATTACACACAGGAAACTGGGGATTGCAATACCAGATCAGACTGCTAATCAGCTCTTATTTGGAGATCTGAATCCTTTTCCAAGCTAGTTTTTTTCACTCAGAAATCAACTGTGAGAAGTCCAGACAGGTGTGTCATCGCTTCTAAAATGATTTTTTTTGTGTTGTCACCTGCTGACAGAATCACTCAATTTTCCACTTTACTTTTGTGCGGTCTAGAAGCCTCTTGAACTTACATAATTGACAAAGTAGTATCAATTAAAATTTCACAGTATCTTCTTGGAAATTGTTGAAAATTAAATTAAATAACAGCTTGCTTTCTGTGCAAGTAAAACCATTTTTTTTCCATCTGTCTGACTCTAAGCAAGCAGTCCTGGGCTTGGAATATGTGAATGTTTTTTGAATAGAGAACAGTTGACTCCAGCTCCTGCACTTTTCTATCCTAATATAAGACAAAGCAAGTGAGTATTCATAAGAAAAAAAAAAGAATGAGGATGGAAAATTATTCAAATTATTGATAATTATCATAATATATCTATAAAGAATGGTTTTGAAGCATGATTAATACTCCATTTTTCAGGTGGTAAACTCCTCTCTAGACTTAGGAGAAGGCAGCATTAAAAAACACAAGATGAAGAACATTGTTTCAAAGATTTATCAGAATTGTTGAAGGAAGCTGGCACCACAGTCCATCCAAATGACTGAGAAATGATAGGCGGAGTAGAAGCAGGCCATGAAGGACCATTATTTGTGCTCAATGAGCCAGAAAGCAGAGCCAGTGGAAGGAGGAAATGGGACAGGCTACAGGAGCAATGCTGACAGCAAAACTCTGAATTGGTATTACCAGGAAAGTCCAAGTTTGTTAATCCAAAAAGAAAAAGGATTTAGAGCAAGATAGGAGAGGACAAAAGAGTGTTAGGATTTATTACAGACCTTACTTCACAGGCAATGAAGTAGGAATTGGCAAGTTTGAGACAGGACCTGAGAAATTAACCAAGCCAGGAGGTGCTGCAAGTGACTCCCCACACATGGGATTGGCCACCAGGATGACCCTTCCGTCCACAGAGACCAACAAAGTGAGAGAGAAAATCCTGAAGGGAGTCCTAGCAAGGGATAGCAAGGTCCATACTTAACAATACCAAATGGGACCCAAGGGCAGGATATTCTCAGGATTTGTCAGAAGACAGCTTAAACACAGGAAAACAGGAGTGAAAGAGAAGTGTAGGTCTGTGGGGTTTATCCTAGAGGTGGCTGTTGAATACTTATCCTTTATGTTTATCATTCAATCTGTCCATAGCTCACAAGAAAATTTTTCCTTTCATCCCTTTACTACCTTTTTTCTCTCTAAAGCTTCTAGTCTGGATTTTATTTCAATATCTAAATAAATTATTGTTCTTCATGTGTGAGGAGGTCTTTGTCATCCAGGAAGAACAGGCTTAAAGCATGTTGAGAAATACTTGATCAGCTCAGCTTATGGTACATTGTGGCTTGCATATCCCACGGTAATTAGCTGCGGCAGCCTGAATGTTTAACACGAATTGCTGTTGAACTGCTCATGAAGGATATGGTGATCAGGAATTAACTGCAGAAATTATTCAGCAAATAATTTTGAATAATTCTAAATGAAAGAAAAGAGTAAACTGTTTGCAGGAAGTTTGCAGAAAGAAAAGTGAGAAAAAATTCAAATAATAAAATATTCATCCAGTTTTGGCAGGCTGGATACGAATTAACCCTCTCATCTCCTTTCTAGCTTTCATTATACAGAGAAATTTCCCAGGGTTTTAAAGACAGAAATGTTTGATTGTGATTGTGTGATTCACACATACAGGATCAATGGGGAGTTCATGGTTCTTCCTTGTAGTGTAAGGGAGCACATTTCCTTGTAGAGAGGTCATTTTCCCTGCTCAGGTAAAATTGGTTTGAGCTGTGGTGGCATTGCCCTCCTGACCCCACAGCTGAATGGATGGATCTGCAGACAGAGGGACAGATCTGGTATCCTGGAAGCAGAATGGTTTTAAAGAAAATACAGACAGAAAGCCTCAGTTTCTACTCTTTCAGACTCAGACAGGCAATTGGGTTGCAAAATACTTTTTTTTCTAAAGACTAAATTGTTTGGATCACTAATTTAATACATGAAACTTCTGTTATGTCCTGTCTTAGTATTTACTGCCTTAAAATGTTCCTTTACACTTCCTTATTTTATTGAACCTGGGAAAGGAAGATGGCACAAGGCATAAACCTGAGCTTTTGAGATACCATAAAAAATTGATGAGTAGTTGGTTTTTTCCAAGAAATATTTTATGTCTCTGCTTTCTTAATTGATAAGGACTTTTCATCAAAATAATAAATATTTTCTGCTTTTATAAAGAGATTTTAGATGGAGGTGTTGATCAAATATACAGCATTTATCCAGGGTAATTAAAATTGCTAAGCTTGAAAGGACAACTCCTTATTTTAGTATCATATGTAGAAATATTATTTCATTTCTTAGTGCTGCATATAACATATGTAATGAAATTTGGGGTTGTTTTTTTCTTTTCTTTCCTCTTTCTCTTTTTAAAATGCATTTGGGAATTGAATAGAGCAGAGGACTATCAATGATATAAATACAGCTATCTAAACCTGCACTCTGAAATGCTCTGGTCTTTATGGACCATATTTTAGTGTGCACTGTGTAAATGGAAGTCAAGACATCAGAAACATCCTTGTCTTCCCTTTTTTTCCAAAAAAGAAGAATTCATGCAGATCATACTTGGGGACTGAGGTAGAAAGGATATGTTAGAAATGCAAAAAAGACAGAAAATGAAAATTCAGTTATAAAGTATTATTGTAGTGAAGAAAAGAAGAGAGAGTTGGAGGAGCTTTTGCCCTCAGAGCAGATGTGATTCTAACAGAGATCATTCTGTCTTCCTGATCCAGAACAAAACACTATGGTTGTATCTACTGAGGTAAAGGAGTAACATACCTGCACCCAAGCAAGATTACACCAGGATTTATAATTTCTGTACCTGAGCTTCCTAACTGAAGTGCAGCATCTCCCAAAAGCAGAGAGAATGTCTCTGAATCAGGTTGGGTGACACATTAGATTCAGAGATGCTACACAGGAGGGCAGATGGAGGTTCTATGCATCAACAGTCCAAGTTCATCTGGAACTGAACTAACCTTTCCATGAATAACTGATGGTCAACTTCATCTGAATTTGAGGCTGCAATATGAAACAGTAACATGTTTCACAGCAGAGGACACAAATCAGACACTAAATTTTACAAAGCCTACAATACAAGGTCTCTGGATTATGGTACATGTGTAGGTTAATGGACAAGCACGGAGAAAAATTACTTGCCTTCACTTTTCAAAGCAGTCAGAGGAGCCTTGCAAACAGTGAGCCATGATGAACTACACTGCAGTGTTGTATCTTTGCAAAACAGACAGCGTTCAAGACTGAAAAAAATAAGATCCTTTCCAAAGCTATTTTCAAAGCAGTTACTCTTCCTAAGTTACCCATATTCCAAAACAGATTGCTCAGTGCAGAGAATTTTGTTTAGTGGATCCCCTCCACCCCTGGTACAAGTGCACAGCCCAGGAGGTGTGTCAGTGGATTCACTGCTTCACCGCGGGCTCTAATTGACACTTGCTGCTGAAGAGCTGCTCAGGCCAGCCTAAAAACTGTGTGCTAGTAGAAAGAAAACAAACTGCTAAGAAAACAAAAATGGGGGAATTTTCATCTTTAAGATTCTTACTATAACTCCAACCACACAGCCAGACAAGCACTTGCACCACACCAAAGGATGATGCCATTTAGGATTTAAGAATTGTCTGAGGTAAGGAGGAGGAAGGTTTGGGCTTTCTCAAGCTGGCATTGGCAGAGAAAAGCATTACTCCAGCCTTTTAGGAGATTCTTCTTATTATCAAATAACCAGTTTGTGCTGTGTGCATTTTTGGTTTTCTAAAATTCTGTAGAAATTTTATTATTGCGTTTCTGTAAAAGTTCATCCACCTCCACACCCCTTTCCCTAATCCCTGTCGTTATCTTCCCAATAGGCCTAGCCCTCCCTATTGTATGTCTCCTCAATACCCTGTCCCAATCTATTGTATCCCCTATTGTATCTTATCTATAGACACACTTCGGTACTTGAGTACCCTGGCAAAGCCTGATGGTTCAGCCAAAGTTTCAGGTATCCCCACACCCCTTTTGTCCCAAAATGGCAATGTCAATGCCCCCTGTATCTTAGTCACTCCTCCTCATTTCCATCAGTAACGCCCCTGTTCATAAAGGCAAGTAAGAGCCCAAATCCTCACTCACATTCTCATGCTCTTGGACACCTGGGCCTTTGCCCTGAATAAACACCTTCCTTACCACCAAGTGTGAGCCGCTCCTTTCTTCCAAGCAAAGTCACGTCTCTGTCTGAAATCTGGACCCAAAGGAACAACTTGTTCATATGGTATCTGAAGAGCAGAGCTAGCCAGGAGACAAGCTCGGAAGAACCATAACCAGTCTCCATTGGATCTGTAAGTGAACTGATGTTTTTTTCCCGGCAAGTAAATCCTGATAGCAGAGATTCCCCTCTATTAGTAGAAATATAAATTGAATATTTACATTATTAGGGATAAAGCAAAACAGACCACATAAGACCAGAATCAGGCCCTTCTTGTTCTTGTGGTGACTTGGCAGACACATTCTGAGGACATCATTAACATCAATCTTTTACCATATGAGAACCAAAATAATGAAGTGTAAGTTTTATGGAATGTGTCTGTAAAGAGGAAGCATTGCTGTTAAGATCAAAATTGTCTTCACATCAGGCTTTTCTAAGGGGAAGAAAACCCCCAAATTAAAACAACAGAGAAATATTGTTTTACTCATGAATGCAAACCCAATTTCCATCAGCATCCAAACTAATATCTCTCTTAATTACATTTTTCTTCTTGGTTCCATAGTAAAAACCATCTCTAGATGGGGTTGAGCTCTCTGGTTTTCATGCATATTTCCTTGCTTACAGCATGCTCCCAGACAGCAGCAATCTAAAACCAGCACTTTGCCACCTTGCTCACAGTCACACCCCAGCAGAGCTGGCAGAAGTCAAGACTCCTGAGCAGGCTCATGGTTTAAGATATTGCTGTGGTGTTTCAGTTACATCAAAAAGAGAGGATCAGTTATTCTCTCTTTCATTCAGCCTGAGAGGACTAAAATGTTACGTCCACCACTTTTTAAGGAGCTTTATGACATCTCAGGCCCAACAATATTAATTGCCTATTGCAACTCTTCTGTAAAGGAATAAATCACATGCAAAGGCCATAGTAAGGAAGGGTTACATCCTGGTTTGCCAGTTCATTTTAGAGCTGCCCAAATCATACACGCATATTTTAAAGTTCTGGTAAACTGTATACACAGATCCATTTATTTAAACTACTAAGAAAGTATGATGTATAAATGACAGTTAAGTATCTAACTGTGAACATAAATCATGTATTTTAGTGTCTCTACCTGCCAGTGAACCTCAGAGAGAGATGTGCACAATTTCAAAAGGTTTGGGTTTGATTCCTAAAGAAAGAGTAAAAAACTGCTTCAATAGTTTTTTTGTAACACATATTCTGTGTAATATACTATAAAGGCTATAGATCTGATCCAACCACTGCTGTTATTGGCAAAACTCCCATTGATTCAAAAGACTCTGACAAAGTCATTCTGAGAGTAAAAGTAATGGATGAAGAGCAGGAGTATTAACATCATTTGCTTTGTAAGTGCTTTCCGTCTTTTTTATTTACATAAAAAGTTAACATTTCCATTCTCATAAATAATTTAAATACCAACACAGCAGCCATGGATTTTACAGCAGCCTCCAGCCATATCTCTGTATGTGAACTTGCTCCTCTATGGGGAGGGTATAATTTTCTAAGGAAATGTCTCCCCTGACTGTCTTTAGTGAAATGAATTGGTCTTGCTGTTTTAGCAGTGACCAAAAAAATGATAGCATGTGTCAGTCTTCATGAAAATCTCTATTTTGGATCCCACTAACAGTAAACAATTTTCTGAGAAAAGTCACTGTGGGATTCACAGCAGGGTTTGACAGCCACTTGTCTTTCAAGAGATTTCCCACTATTGAAGTTAACAGTATCAATGCCCATGGAATATAAACATCTCCCATTACAGAAGCCTCAGACATCTGGGTTTATTTCATCAGAAGGGCTTTCAGAATGAACTTCTGAATTTATAAATACATGACTGCTTTAAAACAATATGTTGGCTCTGCTGATTGTTCTCTTCATGTGTGACTTTCTTCTAAATTATGTGATAATCCAAAGGGATAAAAATGCATACTTGCTTTTTTTATTGATTTCATCTTCAAATTATTTTTAAGTGTGAATTATAACATTAATATAAATAACAAAGAAGCAGCAAGCTATTAATTACCTGTTACAACTAAATACATCATTAAAATGACCCATTTCAATGACATGATACAGTGCAATTATTATTATTTTGTTATGATTGTGATTATATAAACCTACATTAAAACCCTGGATCTAGACAAATTTCAGATCACTCCTTTCCTTTTACAGTGTTTACCCAGTTCTAAATTTTCTATCTTTCTTTGTTCATTACCACACCAAATGTTTATTCTGGTGCATTTCTTGCAGAGCAAGGTTACCTACAAGGTTTACAGACTGGTGTGCCAAGTTCTGGGTTTGACACATCCACAAGCAATTTAAAACATGAGCAGTTCTCATCAAATGTACATAAGATTTTAGAGCTTAATTTTGTGACAAAAATTCAAGAATGTCAAGCATGGTAAAGGACACCTGATTACCTACGTTTCATTCTGACAGAAAGCTTATAGACATCAAAGGTAGGTAAGGAACTTTAAGTAGCTTGCTCTCAAAATATTGGATAATACCTGCGCCCCTGACTTAGACAGTCATAGTATTGATGAACACCAGATGAAGACCTTCTACACATACAGCTAGAGAAGATCAGAGCAGAATTATGCTAAATATCAATTTCAAAAAAAAAAAAAAAAGGAGCCAGGAAAGCACAAGAAAATGTTGGGAACAGAGATAAGAACCAAAAGATGAAGCAGAGCCAAAGGTGATCATCATTTGTCATTTCTATTGAAAAAGTGATGCACCAGGATTTGCATTCCCAAAGTGAGGTTTAGAGAGAGAAAAAGAGCCTCCCAAATGCTGTCCCTGCTCTGACTCTCCCTGACTCTCCTGTGATACCCAGCAAACACATTTGAAATGAGGCAGCTGCAACAGAAGAGGCTGAACGAGAGAAGGCAAGTTCCTGATCCAGGGTTTTTATATCTCAGTGGAGTGAGTAGCCATTTGTATCTTGTGGGATTGGTCCAGTCATTCATTCTTCCATGGATTTTGAAGAAAATAAAAAGCCAAGTCTTCACATCTGTTTATATTCTGAGGGAACAGTTTTGCTCAGCCAATCACAACAAGCAAGCAACAGAGAGAAGCCTGCAGCAGGAGCTGAGCATTTAGCAGACTTGTATCAATTTTTTTTTAAATCTTTTTCCAAACCTTCGTCTAGGTCAGGTGAATTAGCTCTTAACAGCACCCTCAGTTTAATAAGTTAAAGTTTCACTAACATTGTAAAACATATATAAAATTTAGCTCAAACACTTAATCACTGAAAAAGAGAATGAAATGATGGCCTTATAAAGGGATCACTCAGTAATTTATCATCAAATATCTAGACTGTCCCCTTCCATTTGAATATACTGCCATGCTGGCAGAGCAGTAGGCAGTAGTTATTAGAACTTAACTGAGTTTTCCAAAGGGAAACATTTATTTCACTTAAAGAATTTGTTACTACATTTACCATAAGAGGTTTCCATCTAGTCTGTATTTTGAACTAAGCAGCTTTGCAATATCTCATCAATTCAAATCACATTTTTTCAGCGAACCCACTGAATTAAAGAACATAGCACTTTTAGCCTTTATAAGGGAAATAAAATACCCAGTCAAGGGACTTCACAGAGATATAGAGTGATTAGAGAGACAACTTAATTCAAATACATGGGGAAAACAGCTCTTTAGCCTAGAGATTAATTTTAAGGAAGACTTCATGTTTTACATCATACTAAATGCAGTTCATTGCACTAGAGAAAATGGAACTTCTCTATGTAGAAGTATCTACATAGATACATGTATCTACATGTAGAAGTATCTACATAGATTAAAGTCTGCTAGTTTACTATTTGTATCCACCAAGACTACAAAAAACATGATAGCTCCTTCAGATGAAAATTTTAGCCATGAACTTGTGCAGAACACTTTCAATAAAAAAGGGATCTAAGATTGTAGCTTAAAACCAGCTGACATGGCTGTGGTATAAACTTCAGGAGTAGGGAAGCAGGAAACAGAGAGAAACAATTCAGCAGACAGCAGGTTCAGTTCAGAAGGAGGGGAAGGAGGTGCCCCAGGCTTTGGAGCAGAGAATTCCCTTGCAGCCATGGTAAGGCTCAGGTTGGACAAATTCATGAAGGACTATCTGCAGTGGGAGGAACCCCACATTGGTGCAGAGCAAAACTGTGAGAAATCCTTCTCTGAGACAGAAGGAACAGCAGAGACAATGTGCAATGGACTGACCACAACCCCCATTCCCTGTCCCCATGTGCCTCCGTGGGGAAAGAGGTAGAGAAAATAATGACTGAAGTTGAGCCTGGGAAGAAGGGAGGAGTGAGGAGAAGGTGTTTTAAGATTTGTGTTTATTTCTCGTTATCCTTCTTTGCTTTGATTGATATAAATTAAGCTGTTTTCCCCCAAGTTGACTGGTTTACCTATTGATGGTAATGGGCGAGTGATTTTTCCCTGTCCTTGAGTCTATCATTATTTTCTCTCCCCTGTCTGTCTGAGGAGACTGATAAAGGGGCTTTGGTGGGCACCTGACATCCAGTCAGGGTCAGCCCAGCACAAAGTGACAAATGTCAGGTATTTATTTCAATCCTTCCAGGAACTTTTCACTTTTGTGCTAAGACTGCAACAATAAAATAAAAAGGATCTACATTCCTGTAACATCCCCCCAGACTAACTTTAGGAAGAGGAAGCCACTCAAACCTCTCTTCAATTTGTAGATTAAAGGTACAGACAAGTTTAATAAATACAGTTAAATTATCTTACCAATATCAATGATATTCTTAACATCTGAATGATGATGAAATTGGCTTGAAGGGCTATCTCAGACTTGTATTTTCTGAGGCTGTTATTGTTTAATTGGTTTCATACCAGCATGTTACTACAACCACAGACACGTTGCCTCCTCAGAACAATGCATGCAAGAGGAAAAAAGGCAATTCATCAGGTGGAGAAATGATCATGGGACACACTGCTCTGCTGGCTTGGAATCACACCCATCACAAGGCTAGGGGTACTGCTAAGCAAACAGATGCCATTTCAGTCCCAGGATAAAATATAGGCTAAAGACAGTGGAAAGACCTCACAGGCTCTCACTGGATCTGGACTGTAGCCTGCAAAATCTGTTCCTTATCTACCAGACAGAATACTGCTTTTATGCCTGATAGAGCTTCAGGCATTAGTGCACAGCAATCATCAGTCATCACCATCAATCAGTCATTTAAATGGTATACAAGAATTTGGTTAATACTTTTGTACTTGAGTGATTTTTTTCATACACAAGTGCCCTTGCAATCAGATCTGAGGCATCTTTTGTGACAGCAAGTGTGACACTTCTTTTCAGACAGATGTTCCCTATCCTGAACAGAAGAAGTGAATTTCTCAGTCTGAGGGGGAAAGGGAGCTATTTAATGGTTACATGAAAATAAAATATCAAGTGGGGTTGTCGTATCTTCATAAAGAACAATGGAACAGATGGAACTCAGAAGACAGCTAACCATTCATCAAGAATTTCAGTGAGAAACTGGAGGAAGTAGTTTGAGACATCTAGACTTTCTTTACTATTCTGAATACTCAATATTCCTGGGTTTCGTACTACTCTGCTTCTAGCAGTGCAGGAAATTATTTGTACTTGTTGGAAGGTTTTCTCTTAGCTCTTGGCAGGAGCCAGGACAACATCAAGAGCAGAAGTAAGAGAATGTTCCTAAA
>VWZU01005070.1:1434938-1483299 GCA_013397095.1 Sterrhoptilus dennistouni | reverse complement strand
TTCAGACACAAGAAGTATACACCAAACAAGCTGTGGAAAACAGTAGGAGAGATTTCAGGACCAAAATGTCATCTGGTTATACGGGCAGAGTTCTAGTGTTCCAAGAAAGAAGAAGAGCAATTTTAATCCAATAATGACAAAACTACTTAATTTTAATCTCATTCACCGAGATTGTAACACAAGTGAGTTAAAGTACATGGCACAATTTATTTTCACTTTGTCAAGCCAGATCCTACTAGTTGAGCTATTATTAGTAGTCAAGCTGAAAATCCAAAAGATCTCTATGTGAGCACAGAGCACAGAACAGTGAATGAGCAGTCCTTGTGGGGAAAGAACATGATTTCTCATGAAAGTGCAGAGATCAATTCACAGCTTTCACAATGATGTTGTCCTCTGTGTGAACTGGCACAAGATGTGCCATGTGGAGTGACTTCTCAGGGCTTTGCAAATGTAGCTGACACCTTGTACAAACCAAAACTGAACTAATTTTTCTACTTCAAAGAAGGTCGTCAGCAAGACCAACCAAAAGGTCAAACTGAGAACAAGCCACTGGAGAATCCACGTGTGAGAGCTCTTGGAATTTTGCTGGTCAGTTTGCTTATCTTTTTTATTAGGTTACTTTTGTAGTTACTGCTTTAAGTACTGGCCTTTTGTTTGTCTCAGACTAGATAACTTGTTGTCTACCTATCTATTTTTTCCAAAATGAACATAATTCCAACTTCCCTCTGTCTCTCCTCACAGTTTTCTCTCCCTCATACACAGACAAATGCATTTTTTCCAATCATCTATCTTAAAATATTCTCCCACAGTCAAAGCCTGCCTCTCACGCTCACATAAAATAGCTTTCATTGATTCTGTAGTTTTGCATTTACTTCTAAGCCTACCTTGTATTTTACTGAATCAGATAAAAAAACTTTCAACGTGTAGGAATTCTAAAAAGCCAGTGTTTTAAAAAATAAGCTTGCAAGACCGTCAGTGGTACTTAGTTAAAAATAACCTAAGGAATATCCTATGCAGTGAAGATGTCTGTAGGACAAAACCCCCACAGATTCACCTAATCTTACATTTGAGTCAAAGTTCTATAAAAGTACATGAGATACAAACTCAAGCTTGTGTATTCAGTTGTACCTGACTTAAATAAGCACATTTGAAATTCAAACATGTAGCTTGTTATGATTTTGCTTCAATAGCTGAAAATGTCTGAAAAACTGGACTTGCTTTAATCTTGTAATAATATCATCCTGAACATCAATAGAAACTGCTTCACAATATCTAAAAGTTCTTTGTGGAGTTTTAATGAGGCAGGTAAGATCTTTCAAACTAGAGGTAAAGATCTCAGAACCAAAGGTCTACTCTGTTTCTAGCTAAGCCCACAGCAGATTCTGCTGCTATCCTCATGGTTCATGAAACTGCTGTTTCTGCTTGGGCAGAACCAGCACACAAAGGCTTCCTCACATGTTGCTGCTGAGGAACACGTGTTTCTGATGTGTGAATATGGTATCCATTGCATGAATAAAGCATGTGGCAGGGCTTTTGTAACACAAAATTGTGTGCACAGGTGAAATAGGATATTTCCTGTCCCAGCACACCCACCATCCCAGCAGAAGACGAGGCACAGAAGGCCAGGACTAGCCAACTTTTTTTACCAGGAGCATAACAGTATTTCAGAGTGCTAAAAGCCCTGAGGCACAAACTGTTTGAAAGCAGAGGAAGCCAGGAGTGCCACGAAAAGGACAACACTTGCAGCAGAGTCCTATCCCTCCCCTGCAGGAAGCTCTGGGAATGTGCACCTCTAGGTTCTGCTGCCAGCCTCAGCAAGAGGTGGGTATTGCCCACAACACAGGCATTGCAGCCAGTCATAAGGTATGACTGTTATATTTGGACATCTCTAGAGCCAAACATTAACCAGCTTTGGTGTGCAGACTGTAAGGGGCAGTGCAATTGCTGTTTCTGTCCAGAGAGAGATCAGTGTGTTCCATTATCCTGCACCCAACAGTGCAGCCAAAAAAATGAATGCTGAGAGAGGAATATGAAAAGGATACAGGTATATGGTCATGTTTCACCAGTGTGTTCATCCATTTGGTTCTGACTCATGCTGCAGGGGTTCCCTGTGAGTCCTCTGCCGGGTAAGGTCAACCTCATCTCTTCACAGAGTTCTCTACCTGAGGTACCAGGTTGTCTTTGCACACCACATTTTTCCTGACCTAGTTCAGACACTTATTTTAGGATGAGATAAATTGAGCCCTCACTGGCCTATTTCTCTCCATCAGTTGTGACGGGTATTAAGATGATTGGCTCAGATGTCATTTGATTAGATGTCACAATCCATTGGGCTTAATAACCCGACAGTTATGAGGTTATGTCTTTCTCAATTCAGGCAAAACTATAGTTTCCACAATTTCCATAGCAAACGATTTCACAGTTTAATGAAAGACTGTGTAATAAGGGACTTCCTTTTACTTGTTTATAAGTTTGCCTCAGGTAGGGGAGAACAGGAAGAAAATGAGATCATATTAAATGATAATGACTTCGGCATACCAATAACCAGCTCATCAAGGGTTTTAGTCATCCTAGAAAAAAGTTTCTTGCAATAAGCTAGTGACATATAAGCTGAAAAGCCATAGGAGAGATTAAATGGAAAGATAAATGCTAATTGACTGCTAATTATCAACATTATTTTTATTCTATACATTACTAATTATTATCATGCAAGAATTTACCTTTAACCATTTCCATCTAGGCAGAACATCTGCTTCAAAGATTTCATCCTTAAATGCAGAATAACAATTTTTAGAATTTTAACCAGTGGGTTTCTTTTTTTCTCATGTCTCCCTTAATTATGGAAGGAAAAAAATATCTTAATACATCTACAAACTCATAAACAAATACCCAATGCAAATAGTGGGCATAAAGAAAAGAGAGTGCAAAGAAATAGGATAAATACGGCCAGTGTGCTTCCACATCATCTTTATTAGGTAATGATACCACATATTCAAATGGCTGTAAAAAATAGATTTAACATGGGAGGATTTTAAGCATTGTAAATGACTATGGGCAGATTGTACCATAGTCAGGGAGCCATTTCATAGTGAACATATGAACAACTGAAATTGAGATTTAGAAGAATTAAGCACTTCATGTTTATTTTTTTGTATCTGAATGAAAGATATGTTATTGCGCTGTTTCATTTTTTTTCATGGGTCCCATTCCATGTGATTTATTTAGTTGAGTGCACTAATTGTCATATTGACCTACATAATTTCATTTCTTGAGACATGGGTAGTTGCCACATGAGTTAATATTGACATAGACTCAGGCCCATGGCCCAGCCAATTTTACCAATAGAAATGTCATGTAAAATTCAACAAATTTTGTTCTATTTAATACCACAAATATGAATCAGTTTTTTATTATAACATCATAGTCTTCACCCATTTGGGTCATAGTAGACTAATTATTTTACTTGGCAAACAAAATGTAGAGTGACAGTGATAGCCTTCTGTTGTGACACACTGCCAGTCCTGTCATCTACATTAAACATTACCCACAAAAATCCTCTTTTTTTTTACTGTTTGTAGTAGCTTTCACACCTCATGCTTTAATATGTGTCTCCTTTACCCAGCTTGCCAGCTGTCTCATCTACCTCAAGTGCTCACCCACTTCACTGCAGCCCTGGAATCAGCTGGGACAAATAACAACTGTTTGGGGACAATGGGAATTGCCTGTATGGTTTGTTCTTTGGTTTGTTCTTTAACGTCTTCATATCTGACAGCAAGCTCCCAGGCTTGATGCTTGTGTATCTGCAAGGAAATGCCTGCAAGCAAAGCTTTCAAGGGGGTGGTGTAGACTCTGGATATAGGATTGCTGATCCCAGGGAATGTCTTCCCTAAATATATCAAGGGCCACCTTAAATCTTACTATGTTCCCAGAATTTCAATTAGATTTTTCCAGGCCTTCCTGACTTTGCAATAACAAAGCTTCTCATTTTCAAGCTAATATTAAAATCAGCCAATTAACACCCATTTGTTCTTCTGCTACACTCTGTGTTGCTTTAAAGCCTCACATGTCCTCCTGGGAGAATTCTAATTGTTTTTGCTTTTTGTTCTCTTTTGCTATGAAATTAATGCCTTCTTATCCAGAAGTAGAAATGTCCTTGATAAATACACTGAATTTATTTCCATGAACCCAAAATATAACTGGAAATCACTGAATGCACTGGACAGCTGCTTCTGCAGTGGCAATTCACTGACAGAGATGGGTCCCATTACTGACTAAAGTGCAGACTCAGGTTGCAATAACACAGATTTAACTGTGCAGTGCCTCAGTTCCTTGATTCAGCTGCTCACTGGACGCAGATGATTGGTGGCATCCACGATGCCTGAGGGAGGTGGGGATGGGAGGTACCATTGCACATTTCTGTGGTGTGACATGAAATGCAACTCACATGGCACCAGGGAGCTAGAAGGTTCTGGTCAGCACAATCAGAGAGTCATTCAGTAAGCAGATAAAAGCACATATTTTAGGATAAGCTAATTGCTTTCTAATCTGTGTTGCCTGATCTCCATATATGAGCTTACAGACAGATGCCTAATCTTAAGCAAAGAGCTTCTTCTAATACTTCTAATTCAATGTGACTCTGTGCGATTTGGACCAACCTCTATGTACTAGCAAAAGTCAAGCAGGCGAGAAATTTATAAGCTTAGCCCTATTTTCTTAATTACATATCTACACTGAATTTTACTAATTGCAAATGAGTTTTCTGCTTATAAGCTTAATTACACTGCCTTTTCAGGAGCGGGTACTTTCCCCTTTGAAGGGCTTAGAAAGGTCACAGTGATACAAGCAAGCATCCTAAGGGACAAAAGCAAGTTAGCAAGCTCCATCTTTTCTATAATACATTGCCTCCAATGAAAAATGCCTAAGTGCCTAAATTTCCAAGAAACTGTCATAGCATAGGTATACATGGAATGGGAGAAGATCTAGTGGCTCTGGAACCAAATAGGTTAAATTGTGCTTGGAGCTATGTGGAAAGCAGAGTAGAATGTCAACATGTAAGTGGAACACCCCTGGAAAATACAGGGTGAGGTTTTTGATTACAAGAGCTGAGATGAGAAAGGTACCAGCATACTGTGGGTAAACTGGGTATGTAATTTAAAAGAGAACATTTTTTCAACCTTTTTTGCTATCCTTTTCACGTAGTAATTTTAAGTCAAAATTAACCACCATCATCTCAGTTACATAAGGTAGAATTCAAACATTCTTAATTTCTTACGTCATTTCAAGGGCATGGTTAGTTGACAAAAGTTTTAGTTAGATAACACTGAGAATAACAATTTATTTTCTTTCCATCTTTAGTGAATTTAAAGACTAAAACCTTGGTAGTTTCTAGCTTATTGCAACCAACACCTCTGTTCTTGAGGAGCTGTACTCTCCATACTCCCTCACACTCTGTGAAATGCTCTCCAGTAGCTGGAGCATCTCTGTTCACATACAGCCTTCTTAAACTCATCAGTGAAATGTTTAGAACATAGTAAGTTTTTGGTTAATGCTTCCAGTAGCGCTGAGAAATTTATCTCACTTTCAAGTCAGCAAGCTGCTCCAGATCTGATTATCAGCCTCCATGTCTTTCTCTCAACAGCTATTCATACTACTTTTTCTAATGTGTATAGTTATGGGAGTCTGTAATAAAACCTGAGATACTGCATATTTATTTCTATTTTTCATGGTTTATTATCCTGACATTTCAAATTGCTCTGCTTAAATTTTAATAAGGATCATATGATAGAGAAATCAAACTTTTACATAAGAAATTGCTTCAATTAAATGTCAAAAGAGACATAAAAATTAGTTTTAAAAGCCATCTATGGCTCTTTCTAAATACCCTGTGCAGAGGCTGACACAGGAGGGAAAGTTCTGCTCAATATCTCCTCCTTACATTTGAAAATTATTTTCTAACAAATCTTCATTCCAATATTGCAACATTTACTATATGTTGAATTTTATTTGTAAGACCTACAAATTACTGTTGCCTTTTTTTTCCAGTGTCAAAGGCTATTTAATTATGTAATAGAGTGTGTAAAATCAAGTCGTGTAGAGTGTCTCCTGTAAATATGAATGCTTTATCTGTTCCTTTTTTCCTTCCTCTTTTGTAACATAATTTTTTCCCCTCACATTCCCTGTGATGTATAAACTGTCTGCATCACTGTATAGCTATACTAAATATTTATTACCTGTTTAATCTTTCTCACTTCCGTATCTTTGTTTTGATCTGCATATTTGAACTATTCATATAAATATTCCTGTTGCTGTTATATGTTTCCTTTTACCATATTTGTATTTCCTATCAAACTGCTTTGATCTTCTTTATTTTCATACTTTTTTTTCCCTAAGTTTGTATCCTCTGGCTAATGGCACCTTCCCTCACAACACAGCACTCTTCTGGCTGATTTCTTTCCCCTGAAGCTCATCCCCAGCATTTTTCTCCTTTTCAAACTCCTTTGTTCCTATTCACTGCTAATCCCCTGATTCCCCACTTAAACTCACCACCACATATTCTTCAATCCCTTGCTGTTTTACCACATCCCCTTCAGCAGACTGATAATGCAATTTTAAGAGAAACTGAGAAACTTTAATACTGTTCTGATCCTTCTTGGATTTAGGCTTGTGGATAGAGCCAGAAGCAAGATGGGAAGGGGAGCTCTGGTGGGGAGAAGTGGGAGGGAAACAGCTGAGAAGAGACAGAAATGCAAACTTGATAGCACTTCACAGGCAGTTTATTTCCCAAAGACTGCCCGCTCAGCTGGGTGGCGGAGCAGTGTGAGCCACCAGATGTGCGATTTTAACACCGGAGTCAGCAAGAGCTGCTCAAGCAGCTTCTGGCCAGCAAATGAAGTGGGACATCATTGCCTTTCTCTGCAGCCAGGACGCACCCCAGTAACTTAGCAAGGCAAGGAATTAGGAAACAGAGCAGGAGAAGCAAACAAAGAGTTTATCCTCAGAACGATCTTTTCTGAGGACAAGCTTACTGAGGAAAAATCCACAAAGCCAATGTGGTGGCAGAAAGGTGGTTGTTGGGATTGCTTGAGGGAAACCATGCATTTATTGGAGAGTAAAGGTAGGGCCAGACTGCAGTCAGCTGAACTCTGCTGGCAGATACTCCTTACCTAAGCCCAGTGCTGAATGGTCCTACTGCTGCAGTGCCCTAACTCCTCTCACAGACACAAGGACAAAACCCAGGCAATTCTGGACCAGCATACCAATTATCTGCCTTTTTAAACTTGAATTTACCATGAGTATCACCTCAGGTATTCCTTGCTCATGTTCTAAAACACAAATGGCATTGAATTGTAGATTTGCATTTCTAAGTTTCTAGATCTTGAGCATGCACAAGTGGTACGGACATTTTCAATAATCTATAATATGAAAAATAAGTTATTTATTGTATAAAATGCTGTTCAGTACTGGTAGGAAGTTGTTCTCTGTGAAAATAAAGTGCATAACAAGAAAGAAAGTATATATTTGTTTCTTTTCTGCTGGTGAGTAGCACAGAGGAGAGTGTGGCCCAGAAAGAGGCTTAACCCCTGTGCAACATACTAAGATTTAGGGATTACATTTATTTAGCAGAATTCAGACAGAGTGATTACCCACCTGTTATTCCTTTCAAAAAATTGGCCTGTGTTATGTATGACACAATTAGTAAAACATTACAGCCTGTTTCAATGGATCCAGGCATGTGCAATTTTCTCTAAAGTTTCATTAAAAAAATGATTGGAGGGCAAATGGAACAGCTTTTACTGAGACAGATAACAATAAGACATATTGGGCTCTTATTATCTGCTATTAGCTTTGGCTTTCAGGTAGGAGAAAAGTACATTTTAGGAACCATTCAGTGTCCTATTATAATAATTTCTGAAACATGCCAGTTGGTAAGAAAGTTGACTTTTTGTTTTATCTTACTTAATATTAAAAAAAAAAAAAAATGGAACCTGTGGAAAGCTGTACCAAAAGAGTTGTTTAAAAGTTCAGCTTCAGAGAAATCTTTGCATATTCCACCAAGGACCATGTATTAGCAATACATGGAGCTGGACTTAATGCTCCAATTTAGGCACTGAAAGCTGAGTTCTCCTTTTGACATAAGAGCGAGACACCTATAAAATCTTTGGTAAGTCTTACACAGCTTTAAATTCCTTGGCAGCTGGGCACCTGCTTACTTTGTAGTTCTTGGCCTTTGCTGCTTTCTGCATGGTTTTCCAGTGTCCATTTTGAAAGACACATGAGTTTATGACTGTGCTAAGGGCACTGATGCCCCAGCCAATGTTGTTTGCTGTGGATTACATGCCCAATTTCCCCTGTGGAAGTTTACCTGATGTTTTATGGCAACCAGCAAACTATTACCATTTCCAGGTGACATTCAAGGCTGTCTTTCTTTCTCAAATATAAGAACACGAGCCTGTTGGAAGGAGCTTGTTAAGAACAAGGAAGCACTGGCTCTTAGAGAAGCAAGCCTCTGTTGAGCAGCAATGTCACACTTCTGCTGAACTTGGACCTCGAGGAGAAAACCTCTGTTTCCCTGCTCTTTCACAATACCTTGTGTCCCCCAGCTCTGGGATGAGCTAACCTTACACCATGTAAAATGAACCAACCTGTGGAACCACACACTAGAAAAGAAATCTATCCCTGCTCTAGATCCAGTCATAATATAAATCATAAGAAATATGCAGTGCAAGCTGTGGTGTGATCTCTCCCTGGAGTGCTAAAAGCCTTTTGCTTCCCCACATTTTTCTTGGAGGTGAGTATATCCAAAGTACAATTCTAGACAATTGTCTCTCCATTGCACTCCTGTTTCATGAGAACACTTGTCTCTCTGCTTTCAAAACTCAGCTTTCTATTTTCCCTTCCACTTACTGACTGTACAGTACTTTCTGTTTAACTGAAAGCTTTTGTAGCTGACTGAGTAAAGCTCTGTATTGGTGATAGGCCTCCAGGGTTAAGGACATTTTCCTCAGGAAAGAACTTAATAGTATCTCCTGCCTCAAGAGAACTTGAAATCGTCTCTAGGAAATTAAAACAATTTATTTTGTGGCACTGAAAAATCTGTTGTCTGATGACAGTCAAGAGCCAGAAAGAGAACCACTTCCCTCTATCTAAAATCTCAGCCCTTGGAAAACAAATCAGTCCTGTATTCCCCTGACCCATTAAAGAGACTACCCTCAGTCTCTATCAGCTTCTTCTGAGCTTCTTCTTAGAACATTTTTTAGCCCTTGTTTGGTTTTTCACTGCAGTTTTCAGTATTATAAATAGTATGCAGATTCTTCACAGAAATCCAGAGGGTTTTAGCAAAGTGCTACAAGAATGAGACAGATGAGGGTGTGTCACCTTCCACAGAGTGTGTCACCTTTCACCTGCTGAGTCCAGCAGCTATTGATAGTAGCAAAGAACTTGCTTAGGAAGAGGAGTCTGCAGCAGATAGTGTGTCTTACAGACAGGATTAGGAATGGAAGATTACCGATGCATAAGGTTACAGGGAAAGCAGATTTTTTTGGTTTCACAGCAGCTGATTTCACCACTCAGCACCTATGGCTCTGTCCACACCCACCTGCATTTGAGATTTCAGTTTTATTTGCCTTACCCTTGCTATTTGCCTACAGTTAAAGATCCCCAAGAAAATCGCAGGGGGGAAAAAAAAATCACGGGAGAACACCACATTCTTGTACAGGTCAAAGTCATTGCCTGACTCCTGGGTCAGAAATTATATCTTCTACATAGCTGGTTCACTACCACTTATCCCACCATTTCCATGCCTACTGATCATTTTTAAAGCTGCCTGCTTTTTGTTGAAATAGCCAGCAGTGGTAGAGCCACTGGGCTTTGATTTCCTCTTGCAGGGAAGGCTTAGGTCTCAGTTGCCACCTTTGATGTTTCCTGTACTGCTAATGACTACTGTGGAGCTCCTCTCTGTGGGAGATATGACACAGAGAGCCATTTCACTACTGCTGTGAGACACATTCAGTAGAGTTCCTTGAGTATATATATATATATCTCACAGAAAGAGTAAGCCCAGATAGAGCAAGGCACTTAACTCTACACAGATTTCAGAAAATATTTTCTATTAACCTGTGTGAAAAAATGTATCTGAAAAAGCTGCTGGTTTAAGGAGGGGAAGTAGCAGGAGCCATTTTATGTACCAGCTTACTACCAAGAGAGCCAGTGAGTACTGCAGAACTATGCTCTCAGACTCAGCCATAAATTAAAACAAGTGAAGACACCTATTATAGCATCCAATCCAGATTCATATTCTCAATAGTCAGTTATGAAAGCTATTTTGAAACACTTCCTTTTTATATAGGTAATATATAGGTATTAATATATACCTACATATAGGTATTAATAGTTATCAAATTTTTGTTGACTCCTATTGTTGAGAAAAACTTACAAGAGTACTATGAGAAAACAACCAATATCTCCAGGCTGGAGCACAAATATTTTTAAATGCATTACAAAGCCAAAAGTTTTACTTCCTGGCAAAACCTTCACTATCACTGAAATCCTCTTTTAATGTCAGAATGGCACTAGGGGTGCTGAGTAGTCACAAAGCAGCAAGAGCTAGATATTCCTTTCATGAGCTTTTGGAGCTGGATTTAGGTGCCCAACTGTAGACACATGTGACAGCTTTAACCATCACTTCAAACTGGTTATTTTAGACCTATCATCTCTCTTGGATACTGTAGACCATGTGGTTCTGCTGACACATTGTGCGAATGTTCTTGAAATAGATAGATACACTCTTAAATCATTATTTTCCTTTCATTCCATATGGTCTAGGTGCCCTTGACATAATTTAAAAATACAGTGCAGCAGCACAATTTAAGATAAACCACTACCAATAAGCCAAGCAATTTAAAATCTCATATCCCCTTCACCTTCGAACAAATCCCCACAACTTACCATTCCTCTCAACTTTCCTGGAAGGAAAAAGAAAAAAAAATAAAAAGGAACTCAGCAATATAACTAAAAAAACCATTTGAAATTATACTGTCATTCAGTAGTAAAACAGTGACTGAGATACCGGATCTATAACATCCCTGTGTCATAGCAGACAAGTAGCAGAGACCACAATCTTCCAAATGCAGATGATGAATTAAAGATATAATTTTGGATAAATACACAGTTATGCCATTCCAGTGTGTTGTTTGGTCCTGCTGCCTCACAGTTCCCCATTCCAATTTCCTCTGCGATGGGCTCTGTATGCCCATCCCTAAACCCCAGAATCATTCCTGCACAAAATTCCCTAGGAAGTTACTTTTTTAAATCTTCAGGTTTACATGAATTGTGTCCTTATCAAAAGTCACTTGAGCAGTTAAGAGTCTGTGCACAGGATGGCTCAAACCAAGCCCTTCATGGGGAGTTACACACTGTAGCGTCTGCACCCTCCCGACAGCAGCTCTTCATCACTGCTTCAAATGACCAAACTGCAGCAGTCAATCTGTTAGCATTTTACACTTACTTTTCCTAGGTACAAACAGCAAAGAATTGGGCTTTCCATCACTTCCAGTTTTTATAAGGCTCCAGCAAACCGGGCAACGTTTCGCCCCTTGTTTCACCCCTGAAACTACATCCCTGCCACAGGTTCACAGCAGTGTAACTGAGCACAGCACCTGGCAGAAAGCCCAGAATTTGACCCAGCAGGTTTATGGTGTATGGAGATGATATTAACACACATCATGAGCCAAATCTGCACTCTGGGCTGCTTAATAAAAACCCTACCACCTCCACCATTGCGTTTAACCTCTTCTATTAACTAGAAAGCAGGCCAAACTGATCACTAGGAACAAGTTAGCCTAGAAAGTTTACTATTTATCAATCACAAGCTTTTGCATTTTGTAACCTTTTTTACTGTTAATAGCTTTTTGAGTAAGAGGAACTGAACAGTGACAGGTGGATTAACAACATTTCATTAAACATCTTGAGTATTTATTAATTTTACCATGTGATTGTAGATGTACTTGAAAAATATGATTGCAGAGTAAAATTTTCACTCTAAATTAATACAAGGAGTTTAGTTAAATATAGACATCTTAGTAAATAACTGGTTTTCAGTGTCATGACTAAAACATACATATTCCTCATAGCAATATTTATGAACTGATCTTTTTTTTCCTCACCTGAAAGACTAAAATAAAATAAGGAAAAATTTTAAAGAGCATTCTATTAAGATTGAAAGAAAAGATTTCACTTTCCTTAGGACTTCTTAGCTGTTTCTGTCATTAGGCCTAAGCATTTTCATAAAGAACTTCAAGATCTTTTGAGACACAGAATGATTTCAGGCAATGTAAAAGATGGAAGATGTCATTCATTAAATGAGTGGTCAGCGTGGAGTGGCAGAATAATCACAATTCATTTTCTTGCCTGTATTCAGCTAGTTGTAATTACACATATAATAATAAATGAAGTGACACCAATGTACCATACATTGAATTGATCCCTTAGTTTATCTATACTACCCTGCCAAGTCCCCTACTGCTATTCCTTCAGCCAGGTTACTGTATATGACTTAACAGCTGAACACTAGTGCCGGGCTGAATTAACATCAATTAGCATTTAAATTGCATGTTTAAATGAGTGCATTAATGGGTGCATGCAATTTATAATTCTCTCCCCTCCACCTCCAGTCTCATCTAGCGCTAGAGATTTGTCAGACAGCTGGTATCAATCTGCCTAATCTCAGACTTAGAATGACTGTTTGCCTGCATACATTCAGCTGGCACGCACTGATTAGAGGAAAATTCTCCTAGGTTGGCTTTAAATTTACAGTGTGGTGTGACTTACATCTTCTCATCTGCGTCCGATTTTACAGCCAGGTTTCAGAGGCCAAATATTACCTGATTTACAATCACTTCCCAGTGCCTTCAGATGTGCTGCACTTCATGTTAGGCTGGAGCAAATCTAGCCCTGTGTTTCACTCTCTATCCATAAAGATATTGAAAAATTGCCAACTGTGCCATGACATCTCTGCCTTCACATGTGGTGAAGCTCTGAATATCAAATCATGGAACTTCAAGGGTGGTAAGAGTAAACAACAAGTGAAAATTGCCTACCACTAACTGCTAATGCCATGAATGAGTTCATTCTGTACACCAAAACCTTAAGTGAGGGATATTTTGGGGGGCTTAAATTATACAGAATTTCTCCTTCCTGAAATGAATTGATAATATCACCATATTATGAGAAATAACTAGTGTGATTTATGGCATCCATTATTAGTAGTATTAGTATTATTATATCACAATATTATTATTTTATGGAAAAAAGGAATCTGTACAGCCTTAGGTAATGAGACAAAGTATATGTTCAGGTAAATCAAAAATCACTTCAAAGCATTTTCTGTTTTGTCTGTCAGATCTGACTCCAAGGCCAAAATCACATCAGTCTCACCACAAAGGTGGTCTCACCACGAGCTTGGGAGCCCAGCTGGAGGCTTATCTTCAGTGCATGTGTGCCCCATACACCCCCAAAGCTCAGGCAGCACACCAAGCCTGCTTCCAGAGATGCCCAGGGACAGCCTAGAGGGTGTCTGCAGGATTTCTGCATGGCAGCTCCGGGAATCAAAGGCTACAATAAAGTTTAGACCAAAGTAGGACTACCTCCATGTAATGCTATCAATATCAGACATAAGGGTCAATTGCATAAAGGTATGGATCCAGCTCTGGACCATATCAATACTGAAAATATAATGTCAATATCATATCAGAATAAAGTTTCAAAAGCAATTTTTCATTTCCACATTGAAATATAAAGCATCAAAGACAGTAAAGCCATTTCAGACAGATTTTATGGGAATCATCTTAACTACAGTTAGCTGAGAAACACCACTTACCACAAGAAATTTACAATAGGTAGACTTGTAGTTATAGAACAGCAGCAATTGTGTGATAATTTCATTTGGTTCTGTTATCTGTCCTCAAAGATGTTATGCTATGCTTTAAATACTTCATGTCTATGTACTATCCTGAGATTTATTATTTATGCAATAGATGAAAGATCCTAAACTTTTGCTTGAATAGCACACTACTATGGCAAAACGACTCATCAAGGTTAACCATCCTTCTTGCTTACTACCTTCAAAAATAACATCCTCAAGAGGGATTGCACAACCAAGTCAGATAGTGTGGGCAAATTTAATTAACTAAATGTCAGAGTCCACAGTTGTTACAGATGACATAAAGAGAAAAAAGAAATAGGGCATAACCTTGAGGTACTTGTTATTGCTGCCAAATGCTTCAAAGAATTGTTCACTTGGACGTGAAGCCTTCAGTTTGTAGCACAATTAATATATGTGTGGATCACATTGTTTCACTCAAAATAAAATTCCAATGTGATGTTTCTCAGCCTCATTGAAGAAAGTCTAGGGTGTAAGGGAATAAAATACAAAGGTCTCTGCCAGAGCAGATCTGACACCCACACACTTGTTAGACAGGAGAGATCTGGACCCAGTGCTGCTCTTTAATTGCAACCACAGCAGGGAAGCCCAAGGTTCTTCCAGCTCAGGCTTACACTGGCAAATGGCCAGTGACCTTGGGCTGGCCACATGTTTGTATCAAATAGTGCATTTGAAGATGTCCTCTGCCTCACATCCGAGAAGGGCTGCTGCTTGCTGGGTTGCTGGGTACTGGCTGCCCCAACCAGGAGGAGCTGGGCAGCAGGACCCCAGGCATTGCCTGGGAGACCTTTTTTAAGGTTAGCAATCCTAACTTTACAAAATAGCTGTATAGTCTAAATACTGAACAAATCTATTATTCACTCTTCCATCTCTACTGGTTTGGGGGAAGAAAATTTACTGGGAAGTATTTGTTCACTTTTTTAATCCCAAAAGAATGATTAAAAATAAAATCTGCCGCTAACTGAGCTCTCATATCCTGACACTGTTCTTACAGGCCTGTGAAAGTTTGAGGTGTGAACATCAAATTTAACCCCTTGATTTGGGAGAGACAAAGGAGACAGCTAACTTCAGGTTCGACTAATTTCAGTGGGAGGGGTCCTTCTTGGTCCCTTCTGGGAGCTCTTGGTGCCCATCCACTGCCATCCCATGGAAAGAGACAGAACAAGCCTAGAACTTGCTTTTCTTCATCTGAGCACAAACAAGGAGATGCAAAGATTTTTCAGGACTGCCAGAGAAAAGTGTAAAACCTACTGTCCCCATGATGTCATTAAATGACCCAACAACTGAAATGACCCAATGACTCAGCATTGTGAAGAAGAAACTTATATAAAATTCCCAAAAAACCTGTTATAGTGCACCCATATTCATTTAAAACTGGCCTGTAAGTGGCAGAAGGAAGCAGCAAGAAGATTACATAACTAATTAAGTTTCAGAAGCTGAATAAGAAATTAATAAGGCATGACATAGAGAAATAAACATTTAACAGAACTTCTAAAAAGATCTGTAATAACCATCTCACAATAAACCCAAGAATAAGATGGAGGAAGGGGAAATTAGATATAGTGGGTTATAAAAATAATTATAAAAATAATATAAAATGGCTTATAAAATAATTCAGCCCTAGAAAAATTATTGTAATAAATTAGACAAATATATCAATTCTCAAGTTTGAGCTATCATAAATAAACAGGAAAACACCCTTCAGAGTATTAGTTTTTGGAACCGCAACATAAAGCAATTTTCTCTTAAGAGAATACTGGATATTTATAGAGTAACATAATGATTACAAGATAGTTATTATTAAGGCTTAGTAGACAATACTCTATATTTTATATTTCACTAAGATACAGTGGTGGAGGGACTTTTATTATTATTTGTTGAGAAGTCCATAGAGCCATCGCTAAGCATTTATGGGGAATATAGGTGTTATTCCCAGCAGAAACAACCTTCAAAATTTTCCAGGCAGCCTCACAATGAGAGAAATTTTCCCATACTGTAATCACTGTTGGGAAATTGCCCTTTCTAGACATCCTTTCTTAGGCTTTGTTCTGATAGGAATGAGCTAAAATAAAAGCACGAGAAATGAATGCGCACAAATAGAATTTGTTGTTTGATTCACATTCCCCAAAGAGTGTTAATGCCTTCAGAGATCATAAAGGCAAATCATTAAGGCTATACTGCACAGAAGCACTGTGTGAAAGAAGAGATGAACATTGTTACAATTCAGAAATAATAAAATAACATGGTTGGCTGGTACAAGTGACACTTGTGATTTACACCAGCTTAGGGTCTCTCACTGCTGGCATTTTGATATGTTCCTTGAAACAGGCTCTGGTTAAGTAGCCTTTTAAGGTAATTTTTATGTACATATTCCTTGCTTAAAGTATTGAGTTCTCATATAGTTGGCCAATGTGTTATTCAAAAAAAAGTTTTTCCTGACAATTTGGGCTATATATTAATGAGAAGAATCAGTTCCTGCAGAGTTAGTTCTCCAGTGGGCCCTGCCTCTGTTCTCTGGTAGTTTCTTCTCCCTAGCAATCTCACTACCCCCGCCCCATTTCTGCTATTCCCTTTTCACCTCACCTAGAAAGACAGAAAGGAAGAAGAAAGGGAGGATCTTTATCCCCATCTGCCTCCCTTAGATTTAAAGTATCCTACTGCATTGTGCATTGGAGGAGGAAGCACTGGGCTCTACAAGGATGTTGATGTATAAGTAGTACTACACAAAAATACAGTCATTTGCTCATGAAACTTTTCTTTTGTCAAATATTCTTAGAGAAAATTATAAAGGATCAGAAGGCTGTTCCTCTTCCTGCTCAGAAATCCTTTTGTTTGCTATCAGGCTAAGGTGCCAATCCTCGTACAATGATGAGATGCCAGAGGTGGTGCTGCAGTGTTGGTGTGTAGGGAAATTCTTTTTGCCAGCTGCAAAAATGGCTTCCAGCAGGGCATGATGCAGCCTCAGCACACAGGAGAGGGGCTGTTTGGGAGAGGAGTCATTAGACCAAACAAAAATCACACCAACACCATGCTAAAATGTTATGTCAGTTCCAGGTGCCCAGGAGCATCATATGGCAATTTTTAAGCTACTAAACCTCCTGGGCCAGGATCCTGTTCCCTGTGGTAACCACGCGAGTGACACTGTGACCCTTGTGTACAAACCATCATTTTACTACTGATGCTGTGTCCCAGCAGCAATGTTTTGAGGGGGAGTTGAGAGGTTTTTTTCAATTAAAACAGCTCCAGTTGGGATCACAGCACAGTGAAGTTATCCCACTCTCAGCTTGTTCAGAATGAAAGTGAGGAGAGGGCACACTGCCTTGTTGGACATCCTATCAGTCTGGGGTAATTAAAGAGAAGATGACAGGTGAGCCTGTCTGTGGATCTCACTCAGCAAACCAAAGCACAGCCAATAATGGATGAACATTCCCAGTGAGGGATGCACTCATCCTCTCTAGGGTGGAGAAGAAGATAACAACCATATCCTGACTGTCTGCCACAGAACCCTGCATCCCAGCCAGGCTGGGTTAGGGGCAAGCCTGGTGAACAGCACTGCAAATGGGTTTTAAGACAACCTACTGAATGTAGCAAAAAGTCTAATTGAGATAGAACCTCAAGTCTGAAAGGGTTCTGAGCCCATAAAGTCGTTTAAAACAGAATAGACAATTAACCTGCAGTCACTGATAGGGAGTGGCAAGCACTTAAGCACTCTCACAGACACTTTTCATCTTCCTTTTAAGGGAAAAATAAGAAATAAACCATTAAAAAAGATATACATGTGTTTAACAGGGAAAAGTCAGCCTTCATTGAACTTGGATATGGCAGTCTCATTTCCTACAATGTTTCTCTGTGAAAAGGCAAAATCTACTACTGTATCCTCAATCCTCAAAGTATAATAGCAACAACAACAACAAAAAAAACCTTCCTATTACTGCATCTTTAGAAGGAAAAAATTCCTGAAAGATGAAACCTGAATAAAAGGGAAGGAAGGAAGGAAGGAAGGAAGGAAGGAAGGAAGGAAGGAAGGAAGGAAGGAAGGAAGGAAGTGATTTTCATAGCCCAAACACAGTACTTTCAGACAGACTTTATTTCCATTGGTATTTTTCTATTGACTCAAGTACCTGAAAAAAAATATTTCTTTTTTTATGCATCTCTGCTGTTGGAATTAACCCTTCAAGGAGCAAGAAGACTGATGGATATTCCTTCATGCACTCAATGCCAATTGTGCTACTTACACCTTTGGATCAGCTTCAAATCAAGTTGTAGCAGGCAAGCAATCGCTCACTCTTAAGTGCTTATGTGGTTCTGTTGTTTAGATCTCGTGAGACTGCTAAAGCCATCACTTCAGGCTCACTGGTAAGTGCTATGTCAAATTATTTTGTAACTATTTGAGCTCTTACATATCTATTATTTAGCACTTCAGCGATTTAAAACACTGTGGAAATTTCTATGGGTTTTGCTGCTGAACTGAGTTAGATGGACTGGAGAAGGGAGAAGAGAGAATGATGTGAGCAAACAGTGCCACTGTACCAGTTAAATGATGCTGCTGATTGTTTTTGTATTGGACAAGTCTGCCCCAAAATGTATTACTCTTAGTGAGCTTTGCAATATTGGTATGTGCTGCTTCAATTATTTTTTCCTCTTAATCCTTCTCCTATATATTAATCCTTTTTCTAGATATTCCTTCTCTTTTTTGTGATTGCTGTTTTGAAAGTCTTTAAAAGGACATGAAGTAATGCATTGCAGAAGTAAAAACTCAAGCCCCTTCCTGAAAGCTCTGTGGGATACATCTGTGACTGTGCAAGTCAGAGATGGACTTGGATCATGCAGACCTCTCAGCTCTGCCCAGCACAAGGCTTTCCTTCACTGTAGGCCAGCCCATTTTTAGACATCTCAAAAGATGGAGATTCCCCCTTCTCTTCTGTCACGACCTCATCTTCTGCACTGAATGGTCGTTGTCCCAAAAAAGCTGCTGAGAGTCTTAACCTGATTTTTATGGAATATAACCACCTTTCCATTACAGCTGTGCATAACCTCAGGGTAGTCTGAGAGCAATCAGCGACTATTACATATAAATACCACTTTGTAGGAAGAGGTGCATGTGCTGTTAAAGTACATAATTGGTGCCCTGCAATGCCCTTACCTTGCACCCAGCTGTATTCCTGGATATGCTGTGATAAGGCACTTCAGGAGATATTCACACCATCTAACCTCAGCTGGTCTGCAGAGTCACTGGCAAAAGGTGGCCCCCTAACTCAAGTGCTTTAGATTGTTGCTCTTTCTATGAACTGTGTGGGGTGTTCAAGTGGTTCATTTCAGTGTTTCAACTAGATGCCTACAGTTTGAAGTTGTGAATACTCTACATTGTGACTTTACTATCTTAGATCTCTGCTGCCTATGCTATATATCATACTACTTGACAAATCTGGGCTTACAAGGTGGTAATGGTAATTACCAAACTCACCTCCTTTCTTTTCAGACTTTCTCACCTAAATTGTACTTTTATAGCAAAGGGCTGGGACTTATTTCTTGTGAGCAGAATTGCCCTTCCTTACTGCTTTATCTCTGTTCTCCATGCTTCTGCTGTTTTTCTCAGCCTATAGTAATTGTTTCTGTTCCCACTCAGTCTGATATTTGTTCAATTTGCATAATAACTTCTTCATTCCCAACCTGAAACCAACAGTGTTATGATCTATGAGATTTGAGGAAAGTCAAATATTTCTTAACCTGACAGAATATTAATATTCTGTCTCATTAAAAATATCATATATAATAAAATACTTTTTTTTCTCCAGATCATGTTACTGTCATAAGAAGGCAATATTCTATGCTTAAACACATTTATTGCCTTTGTTACTTTCCTTTCGCTGTTAAATACTTTTTTTACATTGGCTAACTGAAAACTTATAATTTGTTACAGATCTTACAGAGCTGCTGACAGAGCTATTTGCTAAATTGCCACTGATCGTACTCTGGGTAACTTTATTACCAGGTTTGATGTCACCTCCAATCCTTTTGCCCAGAAGCTTTTAAGACTCTAACATTTATTAAATTTGACCAAACAAATTGACCATCCGGCTTCATGTGAGAACAAGGTTTAGTAATTTGACTGTATCTTTTACCTGGGAAATTTCAAACCAACACATCAATTTTCAAAGGTCACTCACTTTGCTTTATTTCACTCCCCTTACCCCAATCTGTTTGCTTTCCAGTAAGTCATTCCTGCTTTTCTGTTCATTCAGGGGTGACAGAGCTCATTACCTCTCCAGAACCCATGAGAAGAATACACTGCATTGTCATGTAGTGATCCAGACTCACTGAATACATTCACCAGCATTTCCATGCGTGGTAGAGGATCTTGACAAAACAGAGCATTCCTGAAGGCCACCTGCATTCTTCACTGCAGGTACCATGCAGTCAGAAATAATGTTTGTAATGCAGGCACTGGTAGAAACTCAACAGAGCAAAAGATGGGGTCCAAATAAGTAATTATTTAATTCCAGATAAAAAAATAAATTGAGAATTTATATGGACACGTCCTAAAATTATATTACTTTTTAAAGGCTGGTTTACACACTTTCTTTCTCTTCAATAAAGTTACTTTTTGTCTGGCTTCTTCCCCTACTTTCTGCCTTTTCCTAAGCTCTTCAAGTGATATTAAGTTTGTTATGTCAGCGTGTTAGTCAATCCTATTGCAGCTTTTATCAAACTGGCAGACTCTGGCTCTGTGGTGTTTTTATGACATGGTTGCTCTGACAGATTGCTCCCACATGACACTGGAAAATACAGTGACTCAAAGGAGCAGCTGGGAGCACACACTTCCAGCCAGCTGCTTTGATGGATTAGGAACTCTCCCAGAGCCCATCCTAAGGAGAGGTTATAATGCTTCTTGCAAACACATTCTCTTGCATCACACCTGTATTGAGAGACTGTGCAAATTGTTGCCATACTAATTTCAGACATAATTAGGAAAAACATAAACCCCAGGTTCCTCTCCATTTCAGTGTCTCATACAAGCACTTTTAGGGAATTTTGTGATCAGTACTCCCACAGTCCATTACCCTGCCTTTTGATAACAGGGATTGGATATTTCAGATGACATGCACAAGGCAGTCCCAAAATAATGGGTCTTTAAAATTACTGGAGTAAGTTTATTGCAGCCCTCAGTCTAAAGGCAACTTTATGCCTTGAAGTAAGTGAGATTGCAATCAATGAAAACCTCTGTAAAAGTTTACTGTTCTTCCTATTGTAGATCTTGGTCATTTTGTTCGCTATTGAAAGACGTATTTAAGAGTTCAGCTAAAATCCAAAGTGTCAGTAGTAGTATGCAGGAATTAGATCAATAGACTGCTCTTTGTGTGAAAAAACCCAATTTTTTTCCATCCAGCCACTTTGAGTTTGCCAGTTTCTAAGCTTGTTTTGTGCTTTTCTAATCATGGATTACTCACTTGAGTAAAAATAAACTAATGGTTTGCCTCCTCTAAACTCCTTGTTATCATTAAGTGTTTTTTACATGAGGCTTCTTATTCCCTTCCTTCAAAATGAAACAGAGTTCAGCCTTCTTCTTCTTTTTTTTTTTTTTTTTTTTTTTTTTTTTTTTTTTTTTTTTTTTCCCTGTATCCATATTGTTTTCCACTGCTTGTCTTCACATTCCTTGTTTGCTGGCGGCGATTTTTTCAGCCTTTGGCCACAAATCATACTCATACTGAAGGTCATAAATCTCCATATAGACACATATAACACTTATTTAGGCAGTGTCCATACTCATACAGGAATCATTTGTGTTGCTTCTAAGTAAAGGATGTGGCAGGATGGGAGATGAAGTAGGAGAGGGAATGAAACCAAGTGAAGTTCTGTGGTGACTGGAGATAAAATGAGTACTAGAATTTTCCAGACTCTCTAGAGGCTGCAGGAAGTCCAGGTGCTTCCTCACAGGTTCTATCCACCTTGCTACCTGTGCATTATCAGCAATCTCCAAAGGCTGATTGGAATTATGGTTAAGTTCCAACCCAGCGAAATTTGGTATTAAATTTGAAAGTAAACCTAAAAATAAGTTCTGTTTTTCCTTTTCTCATCCAAATTCCTTCCTTCTTTTTTTTCATGTCTATGCTATTTTTTATGCAGTGTTTGGTGCCTCAGAGCTCTACATGAACTTTTGGTTTGAGGGAAAAATTATCTCTATATTTCAGGTAGCTATTAACATCAATAGTATATTTTTATATGTTACTGTTTGATCATCTTTACCATGCAAATATAGATAATCATTTACACTACCTTCACTTCAGAACCCAAATCTTTTTTATTCATGAACTCAGGCAGAGTAATACAGAACATATTGCATTTTTCCAATGAAGAACCCATTCATTAACAAGTTGCCCTATTAATGACTAAAGATTAGTTACCATACCTTACACCTTGCTGTATTTAATTGCTAAAATTAAAAAAATCAATATTAATAATTTCAATATTTTAATCTCCTTTATATTTTTATATGTACACAGAGCATCTATAATCAATTTTCTGTCATATTGAAAAGGTAACTTAAAAGTTTGGCATGATGCTTGGGCCAAAATGTTCTGGACTAAATTTTCTGAAGTCATTTTCGTGATATTGAAGGAACTTTCCTCCTTAATACAGAAATTTCTGCAGTTGAATGTGAAGATATCAAACATTTATTTCTAAATATTTGCCCAAATCAGAGTGTTAACCCTTTCAAATATAGAATTTTGTGCATGTTGGTGACCACTTTAAAGTATTTAAGCATCTCTAATTGTAACCTGAAATGTAGTTCAGGATTTTTTGTTGTTGTTTCCTTTTTCTCCCTCCCTCTTCAGCGTCTATCATGGCAAATGCTAGGAAAAGAGATAAAAAAGCAGGTTTCCCATTATAGGACTTATGGCTTTGGGACTGCAAGGTGCACTAAGAGATAAGAATTCAGAATTTAAAAGAGCATGATAAGACTCTCTAAAACCATTTCACTCTCTGAAACTACCTGTTCTGAGAGACCTTTTCTGGGTGTGCATTTTATTTATCAGAGAGCTGTGGTCACTGAAACAGTGGCAATTGGCTACTGCAGCTAGACTGGAACCAGCAAATAATACATCTGCAAAGAGCTGTTCCCTCTGAGTCAGACTCTGGTGAACAAATTGTTATAAGTACCCTTCAAATATGTGGACTGTGAGAGGAAAGGAGAGAATCAGAGAATTTTAGATAGCAGTGCTTTTTCAGATTTAGGAATGCCTTGTGAAAGTTCAGCTGTAACACCAAATTACTCGTATGCTAAGTGAAGGTTACTGTTACCACAGTGCACTGTTTGTAAAATGTTTAAATATGGGTCAGAGTATGAATGTAAAAACCACGTACAATCTAGGATGCTTCCAATACATACACCAGAGCAAATAATGATGAGATTTGAGAGACATAATGACAATATTGTGCCTATAATGCGTTTGCCCAAAGGTACCCTTGTGAATATGTTTTCTATTCATTTCTGTTCTTCATTGCACATTTCCCTCAACTTAATTATTCCATTGATTGTAATTAAGCTCCCTCTAAGTTTGTAAGTGTGGAGTGCATTTTCAAAATAAATATGAGAAAGCTGACTTACTCCTGGAAGCTTTTTTAAACTCTCTCAGCTTTATAAAATGCCTAACAGGCTCTTTGTATCTGAGAAAACAAATTCATTTTAGAGGCTTTCTATGACTTTACCCATTTTAAGAAGACAGAGCAAAAATCTGTTGATTTACAAACAATTGAAATCAAACCTATGGCTTTAATTCATCATTCTTATTATTGGTATAATATTAGCACCTATTAAAATGTGAGCACTCTACAGAGATAAATATTGCTTCACACTAGTGGCTGAACAAACATGCATTAAGGAACACTCACTGCCCAAAAACAAGGCTCGTACATGAATACACTGGGTGGGCTGAAGAGAAGAGCAGAAAGCATGATAGTAACTAGACAGTAGCAGAACTAACAGTGTAACTAGATATATTTTTGGCATAAAACTGTAGTCTCAGTTTGCCACCTGTCTAACCATCTCAACATTGCAACCTATTTTCATAACCTGAAGAAGTTCCTTGGATCCTCAAATGTTTATATAATACTGATCTGCCTTGACTGCACTGTAGTACCCAATATCTGGTTTTTTCACTCTGCCTCTCTCTAATTCCCCAATCCCACGATCTGTCCCAAAAGAGCAAATGGTGCTGCAAGAGTTTTATAATATAAATGATAAATTATATGTATGTTTATTTGCTTCTGAGGTGAAGGTGCTGTAGGAAGCTTGCATGTAGTTTATTTTCATCTAGCTTAATTAATGACCACTAGGATTCCTTAATACCTCAGCATTACCATATCCAGTATAGTGCATCAATATTACCCAACCATTATATGTTCTAAAATAGGATAATTTGAAATCCATAGGTATTTAAAGATTTCTGGTTACAATGGATGCCAGACTTAAATAAATTATTAAAAAATTAGAAATCTCACATACACAATAGGGTATAGATTTGGATACAGTATACCATCAGACGAAACATAACATATGCAAGACCATATTGTAGCAGGATGAAGTCACTTTCTCACATTTTTGTGTTTTCTTAATATATCCAAAATAGAATGGTGATCCAAAACTATATTATTATAAACAACTGATATTTGATAATTCTTAATAAATATTGGTTGAAACTAGTAATGAATTTTTTGCAACACTCTACAATATTTTGCAAAGCAATTTAGATACCAGGTGGTATGGTAAAGGTGTCACTCTGAGTTCCCAGTTTAAGCTCCCAAGTTTCATAAGTACAGTGGTTAATTTCATAAAAACTCGTGTCTAAAATAGATCAGGTGAACTGCACCATGAGCATATTTCTTCATCAGCTCCCAAGGGAGCGTAGAGCAGCTGTTGAAACCCAGACTGTACAGATCTAAAAAAAGGCAAGATAGTTCCTATCCTTTACATCATTTGACTTGATCTTTTCTGGTCAATCAAAGTGGTAACTATGAGAACTTATCTCTGCATTTAAGAATTTATCTCTGCATTTAAGAACTTATCTCTGCATCTAAAGTAGTCCAGAAAGAGGGATTTACAATAAAATAATAAGAAATATGGCGCATCATTTCATGTTTGCCACAGTAGATGAAATAACCATAACATGCATTTCATCACATCTCTGGTGAGACACATCAGCTTGGATCTCTTCACTGTTCTCCAGCTGTTTATTTATTTCTGTTTATATACCAAGTATGAGTGGAGGAGGACATGATGCAGTATTAAAGTCCTGCTCACTACTTGCCTCATACACTGAAGCTTCTGAAAGAGGAAAAGTAATAGTTTGCCCCTCAACAGGTGATACTCTCATTGAAATTTTAGCTTTAGTATTCCCAGAAAAATGCTCAAATTCTCTTTCTGTTGCAGCCAGCAAGAGTGAAGTATCAGTTATCCGGTGCACCACCTTGCACAAGTGGATCTTGTAGCAGGAGATGTAAAATGAGCAGGGGGCCATCAACCTGCAGTGACTGTGACTGTGTCAAGATGGAACAGTAAATAAACTGCATTTCTGGGATGATGCGAGAAAGGTAACTAAATTTATGGTGGCAGATGTAGCACACATGAATCACTGTTTTGACATAAACATATTAAGTATTTTGCAGGCCATATGGTAAGTAATGTAACAATTTAGATGAGCTGGTGTTGATGTCTTGTGTCGTGGTTTGAAAGCAAAACGAGTGAGAGGCTCCAAGTCAGAAACATAATTTAATAAGAAAAAAAAGGTAAAAAAGGTAAAAATAAAGTAAATGCGATAACACAAAGGACCACTGACAGAGTCAGAATACAACCTGAGCAG
The DNA here is from genome assembly GCA_013397095.1 of Sterrhoptilus dennistouni. Taxonomy (NCBI): domain Eukaryota; kingdom Metazoa; phylum Chordata; class Aves; order Passeriformes; family Zosteropidae; genus Sterrhoptilus; species Sterrhoptilus dennistouni. The sequence continues at coordinate 1,457,505 of VWZU01005070.1, read as the reverse complement.
TCCAGATGAGATGGTCTTCCTGAAGCAGTGATCCTGTAGACAGGTCTGGTAGCTCTGCTCCTCTGGGAATCCAGTGGGTCAGGGCTGGTTGCACTGTCCAACATACCAGCTTATATCCAGGTGAGACTGCTTGGCTCCTCCCCCTGGGCAGAGCATCTCACAATGGGATGAGGAGTGTGAAGTGGGTCCTTGATGGCCCATTAAACAGAGATAACTCCTGGATGGAGTTACCTGTGAGTCATGGGCAAGGCGCTGATGGGCCATTAGCAGAAGACACCCCAAAGGCAGGGGCTTGGGAAAACACTGGCCCACCTGGTTTCAAAAGTTCATGAAGATGGTGATAGAATAAATACTTTGTGTACATCCTACACTGCAACCCAGGACATCTTGCTACACCATGTTGTGTTCCAGACTTACTTGTGATGTTGCTGTGCTTGGATCAGTTGGTGGGTAGATGCAGGGAATAAGGGGTGATTCTGTCATGAGAACTCTAAGGAGTTTCATTTCTGTGCTACCTTTGGCTGGGATGGAGATGGGTTTCTTCTCAGCAGCATGTGCAGTGTTGTGTTTCAGATCCATGGCTGAAACAGTGCTGATAGCACATGGATGTTTGGGCTGTTGCTGGACAGTGCTTGCACTTTGCTGACATGTTCTTTTTCCCACTCTGTCTCCCAGCAAGTAAACTGGAGGAGGGCAAGGAGTTATGAGGATACAGACCTGGGACAGCTGATGCAAACTGTGCAGAGAGGTATCCCTTACCTTATGACATCAGAAATAAAAGACTGAATTAAAGAAAGAAGAAACAGAGAACATGGGCCATTACTCAAAGTCTGGCTTGACATCAGTCCTCTTGAGGCGAGTCATGAGAGATTGCTTTGTCGACTGGCTTTTTTGCTCTCTGTTTGGCCTATTGAACTGGTTTATCTTAACCTACAAGCTTTCTCCTTTTTTGTTCCTTCTGTTCTCTCTCCTGTCCCCTTGCACCTGCTATGGGTATGCCATGCTTTCTTTTATTTGGACAATTACTTCAGAAATCTCAGGTGGCCAACTTGGGTAACTACAGCATGATGCCATGAAAACCAGGAGCAATCAGAATCCCTGTGGGGACACTCAGAACAGTAGGGCAGGATTCTGCTCCAAAAGCCATCAGTGGTGATGCTCCTTTTTGCTTTGGTTCTCAGTAGGTTTCAGACACAAAAGTGGATCATGTCCTGAACGCTGAGAAACACTGGCTAGAGTCCAAAGTGAATATCAAGAAGGTGGGCTTGCAAACCTGTGTGTTTGTCCAAGTGTAATTATTTCACAGTTGTGCCCACTCTGATTGAAATGAGGAATAGGATTCAGCCACTAACAGGATCTCTACAGACTTTTTTACTAGAGCCTGTCCTCTAACATTATGTTACATTTTTCTGTGGGGCTTATCAGTTTGTCACTCTTTAATCCCGTCAATATGGAATACACTGATTGGGCACAGTACTAATTTTCATCATGTTTAGTTAAACCAAAGATTTTACAACAGTAGATTCACTATGTCAATATGGTTATATTAATCAGCTATACATGTAATCTCATCGAAAGCAATACCAAATTCTTTCAAAAATAGCTGGTTTCATTAAAACAATATTCCCTGGTGTCAAATATATTAACCTCTTCAATTCTTTATTGATCATATCAATGTCAACTCCCTTATGATTTTTCAAATGATAATTTTATGCTGACCATTTTAACACTTCCTCAGAAATCCCATTTTCTATATTTTTCAATTACTGATAAGTAATTTTGGGTTGTTGTTTTTTTTTTTGTCTTGGAATACTCTGTCTTTTAATATTTGTCACAAATCAATGCCAAGACTTTAACCCCACTGATCTTTTCAAAAAATTCAAACACAAGTTATTTCATCCTGAGAATACCTTTAAATGACAGTTTTGGCCCAATATTATTCTAACCATTGGCAATTTTAAAAATTAAAAATTACAATAACATCATTTTTCAGATGTCAACATGAGATGGATAAGTCTGTTAAATATAAGGTATTTAAGTCTATTTTATCAGGATATTTCTAAGTTTTTCCAGTATGTATCTTACCTTGTTTTCTCTAAAAAAAAACACTGTAGGGAAGTAACTGATGAATATTTGAGACTTTATTCTACTGTGACACATTAGTTAACATCTTTTTCTTGGGCTCACACCTGTATAAGACATCTGATGCTCTCTCTTGATATATTTAAACATTCTTTCTCACTGTATTTGTGAAGACAGTGAGAAGAGTGTAAGGGTAGAAAACACTCAGAATTATTAAAGATAAAGGCCTAAAAATCAGCAGATGACAGCTTGTTTTTATGAGCCCTGAGCATGCTACTGCTTCGTCCTCTGTTTCTTCATCAGATCATATCTTTATCCATTTACATCATGAGGCTTTCATGCTGAATGCTTCCAATGCTCACCCATGCTCTGCATTCTAACCTACTGATTTATTCTATTGTTTTCACAAATTCTCTGTTTTCATTATAAAAGCAATTCAAATGTTTTTTCACCTTTTTTGGTCAGGATTGGTTGGGGGGTTTTTTTAGCAAAAAATAGCTTTTTTGATTGCTGAATTGTGTTCTGGGGCAGGAGTTCATCATCTATTGCTTCTGCATGCAATACCCAATTAGTATTCACATGAGTATATATCATTTTTTTTTATTTTCAGATTCTGTTTATTCTTTTCATTTTGTAGAACTGACCATTCAAAAAAACAAACTATCAGTATTACTGGCCAGAAGTAGCATTTTGTTTAACAAAACCAAAATAAGTCCATAAGAACCAGCAGACTTTTGAGCAAGGATCAAGTCCTGCTCATAGATCTACTGTAGAATTACTCTGACCTTATTTCACCAGTTTTTCTATTAGAATATTTGTAATTTCATTGATTAGAAATACATTTTTTTCTAACAAATAAAAAACCCCAAACCAATAGAACCCTAAAATTATCAATTACCTGGGATCAACATCTCCTCCCCTGGATCAAATTCTGCTATGATCAAGCAATTTCTCTGCACAGACATCACATAAAAGGTGTTTATGCACTCTAAAGTATGAATTTGCTTCCTAAAATTAATTTTAATCAATTTTTATCTGTCTTAGTACTACTCTATACATTTTCTGCTTCCTGTCCTTTTAAAATTTTGATTACTTTGAAGTTTAGAATACCTGTACACATTTCATTAATACCCACCCACTCAGATATTATTTTTGTTTATTAGTACTCCCAGCTAGTAATAATTTAGAGACCACAACAAGGAAGATCTTATCTCTCCATATCATGATGCCTAGATTCTTTTTATCAACCTAATTTATAGACCCAAGAGCATATTATTTCACAGTTCTTTGAAAGTCAAGCTTTCATAAAATGAATCTTGATTTGATATGAATTGTTTTAGATTAAAACCTTCAATATTGTTGTATATTAAAAAAAAGAGAGAAGTGAAAGTGAACAAATTAATTCATGTTCTGCAACAACAAAAAAATCATAGTGGTATTAATATTGATAATTGGAACTACTATAATGCATTACAGTTTTAGCAATCAAATTGCCAGTCTGGAATAGCTATTACATTTTTAACATTCATGAACAATGATGTAGATGATGGTTCCTTAATTATTAACTCTGCAGAACAACTAACCCCCCTTCAGAACTCAGCCTGTTTTTTCAGCTGCAAATTAAGGGAGAAAGCAACATAGCAACAGTTTTTACAATGCAGAATTTAAATGCTTGAATAGTCTAGTAGGAAGAAGTAATCAAATCAAAATTTAAGTGAACACTTTACTGTGATAAATCTGCTCACTTCAGTACACATTTCCCAGGGGATCACTTTGACATCTTTTTTTTTCAAATGGATTGCTACAGTGATAAATATTTTCAAAACATTTTAAAAGTTTTACATGGTAGGTCTTCACAAGACTGAGAGTCTGGACACTTCCAATTGCAATTATTCTTTTTGAATATAGGCCAGTGGATTATTTAAACATATAATTTTAATAGTAGGTGTTTAAGTAGTTTATTTCCTCTTGAACCACAGAAGCAAGTCTTAAGAGTATATTATTTTTATAAGAATTTTGTTTCATCAGTTTCAGTCTTGCTGCCTGTTAGTTTTCCTTGTTTAATTATAAAGGGAAGCAGGAAAAATGCTGATCTAAATGCTAAAAAAAAATTGCATACAGAAATTAAAAAGGACCTGACAAGGAGGTGAATATTTAGAGTGAGTTTTCTTTCACCTGACCCCTTCCTCTTAAATCTCAATTTAAAAGACAGGAACAAGGGTCAGTCAATAATGTGTATTTCATAGCAGAATAAAATTAAGAAGGAATTAAGAATCCACCTACCCTTATGATCAGCTAAAAATTAAAAAATATTTACTTTGAATTCTGAATGTGTTTCAGAAGTCCATTATCTCCAATAGTGTTGAGTCTAAGTGACTTTTAATAGGTATGGACTTCTAAAACTCCAGCTATTATGGCCCATACTTTACACTGAATCTCTGGAGTTTATTTGACTTATATTCACCCAATTTACTACATAGCCAGAAAAGTTCCTGTCTTTCCACACCCATTCACTTGCACACCTTCCCTTTAGAGATGAGAAGACAAAGGAATCTCTCAGAGTGTGTAAAGACTCAGAACCTGTACACTGACAATCGTCCTGCTGTGGGATCACAGACTCTGGCATTTCCCCTATGTATCATCCTAAATAAGCTCTTCTGAAATTCTGAAGGAGCTAGCAGATGTTATGGCAGGATCTCTTGCTGTCATCTTGGGAGGCTGGGGAGGTCCCTGCTGGCTGGGAGCCAGCCAGTGTTATTCCCATCTACAGGAAGAGTGTGAGGAAAGACCCAGGGACAGTCTGGTCTGATCTGGTCTATTCTGTTCTGTTCTATTCTAGCTTGGGAAGAATTGCAATAATTCAGATCTAAACACTGCTTAAAGACAGAGAGTGGGGGGCAAAAGGGGGAAGTGGCTGGATGTTGCTCTGATTTTCAGCCTTCTGATAACCTTGTTTACATACTTCTTCTAGAGTTTCTCAAAACAATGTAGATTGTTTTCATATTTCTCTGTGATAGACTTTTGAATTGACCATTGGGGTCAGAGAGGTGTCCCTCCTGTCCTCCAATCCTTGATCAATTCCCAAATCCTATTTAAACCCCAAATCATAATAAACTGGCCTTCTTTTTCTCACTTCAACATAGCAGTGAGTGTGGTTCTTTCGTGTCGTAAATTTCAAGAGCTGGAGACAGAAAGAAAAAAAGAGCTTGTAAAAGTATATGACTGAATTGCTATGAAGTCAAGAATGGATAACCAAATTGCCTTTCAACCTTCCATTGATACGCATCTCAGTACTAATGATTTCAATTTCTGCAAAATGTTCTTATGATGGGTGTGAGGCAAAATGTTACTTTTTTTCCTCAGAACTTTCTTCAGTACATTTGTAATCTGATAAACTTGATTTAAGGACTGATGTGCATGACAGTAGTTGTGGCCAAGAGCTGTTCACTTCCAGGAACAGAAACAGCTTTCTGTGAAGCTGAGCACCCAATGCAGTGTTATGATCAAGGACTCCACCAAGGAATTCTCCCACTTATAGGTACAACAATAGACAGGACCAAAATGTGAAAAAATATGATATTATGGTTAATGTCAATATTTAGAAAATACTGAGAACTGAATTCTTCTGCCCTGCTGAACTTCTAACAAAGTTGGCATTTGTAATAAAAAAAAATCTTGTCTTGAATTATATATATATCATATATATAGTTTAGGTTCTAATCAGATTGGGAGACTTCTGGGTTTTTGGAACCTTGCAAAAGTAGCATCATGCTTTTCTTGTATCAGATGTGAGTGAAGTTTAACATGAAACATACCACTTTAAAGAAATAAGTATCAATATCCACTAGCTATAATTTCAAATTATTGACTATAATGAGGTGATTACTCTCCAGGTTTAGAAGCAGAACAGTTTAGAAAAAGCTCTATTTTCAGTACTTTATTCACAAGAGGAGATAACAGGGGAAAAAAAGATAAAAGTCTAATTTTCTGGAGAGGTTTTATGGTTTAACAGATTCACAGTAAATAAGTTGGGGTTTCATTGCTAGCTCTTCTCCTGTTGTCCTGATACTAAGCAATTCAATTTTGTGATTTTTCTTTCCAGCTAAAAATCTTCACTGTCATATCTGTATAGATTTAAACTTTTACATAGTAGGACTTGTCCTTTACCTATCACTGACCTCTGCTCATCTGCTGTAGTAGCAGCAGTAACAGAAATAGCTAATTTGGGTTTAGTGACTCAAATATAATGCCAGTGTTGCAATCTACTTCGGTGCAGTCAGCAATGTTTGTCCAAACAAATGAATCTCCAGGTTTGAAGCATTTCTCATTATTCATGCACACTGCCATTAATTTGTTATGCAGCAGATTCCAAATGAGGGAATGAGCTGTGTTGCTGGTTTTTATATGATTTGTTTTTTATTACAGTATCAGTGACTGATAGAATTATTCCCTTATCTACAAAAACACGGGCAGATTTATGCAATATTAATATCTACAGCTAAGTCCAGCAGGTAGCTCAGCAGAGGAGTCCAAATTCTCATGCAGCTCTAGTTACCCAGAGGTTTAGAACATCCCTTCACTGTCAGCAGCAACCATAAAGGTAACATAAAATGTTTAAATTACATTTAAACATTTGCAGAGAATAAGAACTAGCTTTCCTGACCAATGTACACCAAGCAAGGTAATAAATTCCTGGGAATTCAAACTAATTCTTAGGGTTTGCTCCTGCTGCTTTGTATTATCCCCTCACTGAAAACCAGCCAGGCAACCTGCTTAGTCAAGCTGATGGTTTATCTTGACCCCTGCATTTTCAGGACCCATAACCCTCTGGCAATAGGAATCAGCTAAAACTGTGCTCTCCCCAGAGTGTTGTCATCACAGTACTTTTCCAGTGATGTAAGGAAAATTCCATAAAGACCTCAATGAGCTTTTCTGAGTTCATCCACCTACTTTAGATTTCTCAGCTCTCCTTGGTGTTAAATTTGTCTTTCTTAACGTCTTCCTTCTACCATCCCATTCCTTCCTATTGCATGGTACAAAATCAGTTTTCTAAGTGCTTACATGGTGTCTGCAATAGCTCTGCTTTTCCTTACTCACAGCTCCAGCCAACACCATGAACATAACAGCATTTACATAATTGTACCTTACATATTGCAAAAACAAATGTTTTAAATAATTGTGAGTAAGACTGATTGGATCAGGGGGAAGAAAACTGAAAAAGCCAAAATTCACATGATAGGTTTGAGAGAACTGGGGAAAACATCATTTTTATAGCAGTTTTGGATGTTACACTGAAGAATTATGTAAGAAGTAACAAAACATACTTTTCTACTTGTCAATCTGGATGCTCCCAATATTCTAAAATACTTTTTCTATCTGTGGTTCTAAGCCTTTCGCAGTACATCAAAAACAATTTTTCATACAAGATCTCACTATGCAATACAGGGCATGACCTTTTGTGCATATTTTACCTTTACAAGGTGATTGCCATTTTTGGGGAAGTGTCAAATCACAACTAAATACATTTGTTTTGTTAGTATAACCCTAATAGCTATTAAATTATACTGTTCTTGTTGTGTATACTGGGCTTCTCTTGAGTGACTTTTGTGCTGTGTGCAAACCCACAGACAAATTTATATAAAACTCACTTAAAATTTCTCAAGAAGTTCACCAAAAAAATGCATGATAGTTTCCACTTTGTCTAACAGGGCCAGAGATATCTGGCCTCATTTTAGATTTTCAGTAGATACCCAGTAGTCTAGGACAAACCTTATTCTGGAACTTACTCTTTTGTCTAGTACAAACCTTATTCTGGAACTCTAGCCAATGTAGAAAGATAAAAAATTCACCTTGGTTTATACTCTCTAATGAATTAAGTACCAGTGCCTATTATGACTGATAAATTTGGTGGAATGCTATGGTATATGTCTCATCAACCTAAGGTTTCTCTTCCCCATTCCTCCACACATGTATAAATAGTTGTTTCTTTATTAAATCAAATGGTGAATATTTTATGCAAAATTAGTATTTTCTTTCATAGATCACTTCTTGATGATATACCTTATTTATTTATTTCCCTAGATAAATCTTCTAATCTCAAACAGTTGTTTGAGATCAGTACTTAGTTATTAATTATCAGTAATTTCATACATTTTTGCTAAACAACTGTGATTTCAAATCTTCCTTATATCTATTCCTATCTTATTTATCCTTTATCATGGCCTACCAGTCAAATTAAAAAAAAAAATAAAAAAAGTCGAAGTATTAATAGAAGCTAAAGGAAAATAGTCTAGTATTTCACTTCACCAACTTCCTGGTAATGATAATGTCTGTTCTATAGGTTTAGGATTTTTTTTTTTCCAGTAGCCTCTATGAGTCTTATTTAGCATATTCTTCAAGTATTCTTTAGCTTTTCATCAAGGCATTTTATCTATTCCTTTGCAAAGGAACAAGGAAAGAAGCAGGCAGAGGGTTTAAAACTGGAGAAAATGGAAATGCATCCAAAAGGATGTTTTATCTTACTAGACATATACCACAAAGTAGATCTATATTCTTAAGGAAAATAATTTTTGTCAGAAAAAAAGTTACAGTTTCAAGACAAAAGTTGTGTGCCACATGGTAGTTTTTGAAGATGGGAGAATTAATACTTTTTGCAAGTCCTAGTGTAGCTTTAACTATTGGCTACTGCTTATTTTGACATTGAATAATGTTTATTTTAAAAAAAGCACAAAATTTTCCTTTCAATCCATTGCATGATTACTGCACCCACTGATGTAATTTCTGCTGTGAGGGAGAACATTGAGCCAGTCTGCATTCATACACTGCCAAAATGCACAGTAATACCCTGAATTTTGTCCATTTACTTACTAATGGACAACATCTGCATTGGTAGGAACTTGCTGTGATTCATTCAACTGAATTAATCAATGATCCCATTAGCTTGGTATTTAACATCAAGCCATTCTGGTTAAAAATAGGAAGGGGAAAGAAATTATGCCACATATGTGAACAGGTTGAAAAAAAAAACCCAAACAAACAAAACACCACCATAAAATCAACTCTCATTCTGCCTATAGCCAAGAAAGGGATCAGAAGTGATCTGAAAATCAAGATGTTTAAACAACATCTTAACACCAATGTTTTGCCTTAACACTATCTGACTGATCTTTTAAAATAATTTCCGAAAACATATGAGAGCCAGTGCTCTTCACATATGTTACTAACTTTTATTATTTGGTGTTCCTAATACAACAAGGCATCAGTAAACTGCAAACTGCACCTGTGGATGTTTCAGAGCTTTGTGACTGTCATAATGTCTTATGCAGAAAGGATAACACAGAGCTTTTCTGTTGGCACTGACACAGATAGGAAAGCTATCTTCATAAATAAAGTGTGCCAATATCCGAAATGATAACAAAAATTCGTCAACTGACAGGAACAGCAAGTTTTGAAGAATCATCTGCACATCTGCTAGCGTCCTTTAAAATAAATGCTAGCTTCTATTAGCAAGAGAAAGAACGTGCTCAAATAAATGGATAAAGAGTGTGTGAAAAAATCAGTGAAAAGTAGCTTCTCAGTTTTCTAATCCAGTTGGAAATATTTATATTCTCTTTGGGGTAGGAAATAAGAAGATTAATTATACCATAATATGGATAAGCCATTTTACAAAACAGAAATATAGTCCTGAAATAAAGTCCTTGTGCTTCTCTCATAAGCATGAGGAAATCAAGGAGGGAAGAAGATATAAAATCAATGAGTCTGATATGTAATAAAGACTTCTCCTTGATCATAATTAGTGGCAATTGTATTATTACTGTGATTTAATTAAAACAAAATGGAATTTTATTTATCAATTATTTCTTCTTCATAATCATCATGATCATATTTCAACCCTACATGTCCATTGAACAGTCAAGAAGATGCAATTGGTTATCAAGAGCCTCATACTCTATATGAAGAAGATTCGTTCTACTATTTTCAAAAATAATCCTAGGAAGTTTCAAAGAAGCTGGAGGTGTTCACAGACCATTCTTTTAGGTTGGGATGATGCAGACACAACTTCTGGAAGGGCTACTCCAGAAGTGAGAAAGGCCACTCCATACTTACACAGATTTTACATTCCTTCCCTGCACACAATCATTACTGGCACACACAGAGCCAAGCACGGCTGGAGAAAGGATACTGACATCTGGTTGGACTTTAAAAAGCTGTTCTTATCTTCTTCTGTGATAGTTATTGTTTAATAGAAAAATTCGAATTTTAACATCTCTTCCAAGGATCCAGTGTTAAGGGACAGATAAATTTTCACATAAGTACTCTTGGGAAGATTAAAAAATGAACTTATAAACCATTCTAGTTCTATATATATGTTGAAAAAAGTCATTAACCACTGTATTAATGGACTTTTCATGTGAGAATTCAAATTCTTGATAACCATCCCTTAATCAATCCTCATATCTAACCTAAACCACCTGATTTTTGGATTTCTTTTTGATTTATGTGAAAGCTTGAATAAAACTAGAAAATTGCTCATGAAGATTTATTTGTTTTATTTGTTTCAAAAGGATATTTCCATCAACATAGATTTAATATTGGTTTATACTCATCAACAACAGCTGTATTAAACCCAGTCAAAACAAATTCTGCAAGCAAATGGTTTATTACAACCTTATATTCCTCAATTTAGTAACAAAATCCAAGGAGAAAATTGCAATGAAATTCTGGACCTTGAATATGTGCTTTATCACAATATACAGTCATTAGAGTCCCAGTTTTCTACCTTAAAGGCACTGAAAATATGACTTTGAAGAAGAACAACCTAAGTATGCACAAAAATGTGAATAAGAGGGATCCTCTCAAAGGCATTTTTAATGCGTGATGAAAGAGACACAAATCAAAAAGAGTCACAGAAGACAAAGGAGAACGTAATTTTAGACCAAGATTATAGTCAACTTTAATAAGCATAATTGATTTTTCAGGATTGTAAGACTGGAGGAAGAAAACTCTAAAGAAGGTTTTCATTACACAATCAAACAGAGGAGTAACTCCTCAGAGAAATTCAAGGTGACTGTTCTAAATGCCTTCAGTGTCAGAGAGCAAAAAGTGTGAATGAGACACCATCACTTGTGATACACTGGAAACCACATGAATATGGAGCATGAAATTTATCTCACCTTATTTAGAGATCTCAAAATTATTTACCAAGTCTAAATCACCTGATGACAAGAGAATGGCTCTCACTATTAGGGTGTCTCCAATGACAGATTTATATCCTGAAGAAGCCCAAGAGTTTACACAACTTGTAGAGCCTAGACTTAGCATTTTATTTCTAATGTAGTTCTGCTTAAGTTAAAGAGTGATGCAGTAAGAGAAGTATCCAAGTATTATTGGTTTCTTCAAGGCCAGCTGCTGTTTGTCTCTCCTGCTGTGAAAACTAACACTTCAAAGACCCCCCAGCTTTTTGAAGACTAGCATTCTCCCAGCCAGGCAGACCACTCCAAAGCTTGGTTCTCCCATCAACTGCATCTCCCAAATATTTCAATCCTTTTTATATACTGGTTTATCTAAAGATCAGGTTTGCAACTTAAGGTTCCTTTATTCCCAATTTCAGTGAGGATCAGGCAAAAAAAGATCTTTAGTGGATTCTAAATTGAACCGATATGTTCAGCAGCCTAGTTCAGAGTCCCCAAAAGATATCAACTTTCAATCTTAAATCAGTTCTGGTTTTAGTTATTATCTGCCTTTTAGTTATTAGTAGTCTACTGTGCCTTTAATTAATTGCAGGCTAAACAAGCTGGAAATAAGGAAAAAAATCATTAAATTAAATCATTGTTATATACCAGTTCACCTGTAAGGCATTTTGTAGGACACACATTTACATCATGAAGGGACACCACACAGCTGCAGACTTTCAATTGCCTTGTGGAGGATTGCAGACCAATAGCCTTGTGGAGGATCGCAGACATCCAGCTTATTAAGGTGTGTCCAGCTGTTTAGCAGTCTGTTTGCACTGTCACAGTTAGTTTCAGGGACAACACTGGTATTTCAGAGATTATTCAATTATAACAAATAAACCTGTGTTACAGTGTACACTAAAAAACAAATCAAGTGAAAAGATCCTTCAGTGACTGGTGAAGATTAATCAATAAATCAAGACAAAAGAACTCAGAAAATTAAATACAAGATTTTTGTGTCTACATTGCATCAGCAATCAGCATCAGCATTGGTGTTGAGATCAACACACAGGAAGGAAAACTGAAATACGGGCATCGTAGAGAAGGGGTAGAACAAAAGAAAATATTGCTGGAAGATCACAACAGCAGCAAAACTGAAAAAAGTGTCAAAGGCAAATCAATGTACAAATTAGGGGAAAGCATAACTAAGAATGACAGAGACTAGGGAGATTTAATCCTAATATTCAATGTCACTGCGTGATTATGTATCTAAACTTTATTTGAAGACTTGTGAAAAGACGTATTTTTATATTTGATCATTTCCAAAGCATTGCATTTGAAAGATATTTTGTTTACTAGAGGTTTGGATAAGGACTTGACCTTTGTGCTTTATGTCATACACAAGAACTCAGTAGAGCTTTTCCTTTAAGCATCTATCACATGGAGGAAGAGGTTCCAATTAAGACAACTGTTCAGTTTGGGTACTTAAGCCAAAATAAGGCTTGTTATAGATGACAGCTGAGCTAAGAATTTCACAATATAGACAATTGACAAGATCTCTGGAATATCCTTCTATAAGTTAGAGCTAATCAATACAACCTATTGTGCAGAATTAAAAAACCAACTTTTTGTCAAGAGCATAGAAAGATGATAGTGAGTCTAACAATTCCAAGCAAGAAAAATAGTGTGTCACAAAGCTCCCTGCTTTTCTAATTTTCTGAACTCTAAATTCCTAATTTCTAATTTCAGATGTTGCAAATATAAATGAAGGTAAAAGATACCTTTGAACAATTTCCTATATTTTTATCAACTCTCCTGCAGTTGAAACAGCTTTGGAGGGAGCAGCCGTGTCTGTCAGAGTTTATGTTAAACAAAAAACAATCAAATAAGTGTGTTTTGGTCTGTTTACACGGGTCCTTAAGAACTGGACATTATTTGAATGTCATAGAATAATAGGTTCTACCTAGACAGATGAACTTGACATATTAGAATCAAGGAATCAATAGATTATGCTGATTTGGAAGGGACCCATTGGGATCATCGAGTGCAACTCCTGGCTCTGTGCAGGACACCCACAAGTCACACCAGGTGCCTGAGAGCATGGTCCAAATGCTTCTCAGACTCTGCCAGGCTGGGGCTGTGACCACTTCCCTGGGCAGCCTGATCAGTGCCCAGCCACCCTCTGGGGGTTTTCCTGATATCCAGCCTGAACCTCCAAGACTCAGTTTCATGCCATTTCCTTGACTTCTGTCACTGGTTATGAGATGGAAGAGCTCAGTACCTGTCCCTCCACCTCCCCTCTTGGGATGTTGAAGACCGCAATGAGGTCTCCCCTCAATCTCCTCTTCTCCAGGCTGAACAAAACAAGTCTTAAAATATGTATCAGATTATGAATTGAGAGGGTTTTCATTAACGTATTTTTTTTTTTTCTGTCAGGTCTTAAGATAGCTAATTGCTGAGATCTATCAGAGATCAAAGGTGAAAATATGTCTATTTTTTGAGAAGTTGGTCAGTAATTTTTTGAAGGGGCAATTTTATATCACTGGTTCAGTGGGATCTAAGTAAGGCAAAGGAATGTTATTATTTAAGCAAGCATACAAAAAAATAAACCATTTAAAATAACATTGAACTTTGCAAGATTTCATTTAAAACTCTTTATTTTTCCTTCCTTTATAAATTAAATAAGAACAAACTACAATAAAAGCCAAAATCAAAGTACTTCTATTTTATAAAAATAATCTTTTTATATTGACTCAAGCTGAATTATTTTTGAATATCTTGTTTCATAACAGACTTCATTTATAATTACATTTTCATGATGTAAGGGGAAAAAAACAATCAAAGTGAAGAAATTAACTGTGTGATGGGAACTCAGTTACAGTCAGTTCTACTGCTTACCTTCTTCTCCACCTGGCCAAGCTCCTGATCAGCCTCAAATTAAAAGTTTTCTCTCACTACACCCCACTAGACAACATTCACAATATTCCAGCTCTGGGTAAAGAACTAATGCTTCCTCAGGGAAGGTCTTCCTGGTTCCCCTTTAGAGTCCGTGTGCCACCATTTCTTACTCTGCCAGAAAAGACAAGTATTTAAGTGTTGCTTCAGTTCTCTGAGAACACAGTAATGGCAAGTGTGTTTCTTCTCAGGTAAATATCATTATCTAAATGTTTTAGCTAGTCATTTTCTTCATGGACATTTGATCCATTTTAGGTTCCAGCCCAAAAGAGCTACCTCAGAAAGGGTTGCAATAGCAAATGGTTGATGTTCTCTCTTACAGTTGAACCACTAAGTGAATGTATAGACTGAGAAGAAGAAAAGAGATAAATGGAAAAGCAGAAAAGAGATAAATTATCCTGTTGCTAGTCACCCTTTGTTCCTAAAGGCACTTGTGGCATGGACATATTCAACGCACATTGAGGTCTAATGGTAGTGGATGGATGGGAATTAAGGGCAGTTACTCTCTGGCATATTTAGGAAGAATCTCTGTTTGACAAAGCCATGTTCATTCCTTTCTGTAGCTATTTTAATTAATAACTTGGATACCTCAGTTGCAGTAAATAGTGTAAGGTGCTGTTCCAACTGTTTAGTATGTGTTGAATTTGTTCAGGTCCATGTTCTTAACTGACCTGTAGTGCACCTGGCTGTTGCTTGCTTTATTAGCCATGCTTATTATGCAAATGAGAAGCATGGCTGAGAGAAGTCTGAAAAATCAGAACACAGCAAAATACAAAATGCCATAGAAAAAAACAACACAGAAAAAAAGTGGTGCTCCAGAATCTGGCAATTCTGAACCAAGAGGCTGACTGCAATTAGAAGCAAAAGTACCAGAACCTGGGGGTCCCTGTGGACACCAAGCTGAACATAAAACAGCAATGTAGCAATGCACCCCCCCATACACACACACAAAAAAGGCTAAACGTATCCTGGGTTAAATTAGGCAAAATATTGCAAGCAACCTGAGGGAGATGATCCTTTTCCTCTCTTCTGGACTAGTTCTGGGAGAGAGGCATAGACATCCTAAAGAGAGTCCAACAAAGATGCACAAAGATGGGAGGGAGGGAGGGAGGAAGGAAAGAAGGCCTTGACTGCCACCTAAATTCACTCTCCTTTTTTGATCATAATATTTCTTTTGCACCAATCAGGTGCAGGTCAAGATATGTCCTGGACTAGACAAATTTGCTCCTTCCACATGATCCTGGATCTCAGAAGCCAGACATCTCTCTCTTAAATTCACAGGAAGAGTTTAATCTTCAGCACATGCCTAACAAATCCACATAGGATTGGATTTCTCACAAATGCAGTTACAAGTTCAGGCAATAGAGCCCAGCTTCTGTATAATTTCTGTTGTACCTCACATCATAAGGGGGAATTTCTGGTTTCCACTGTACGCTGAATTAATTTTATAATAAATTACATTGGCCAAACTGAAAAACATTTCTGAGATTAGGAGATTAAACTCTGGGTATCCCCAGCCAAGGGTATTGAATTAACCTCT
Organism: Sterrhoptilus dennistouni; assembly: GCA_013397095.1. NCBI lineage: Eukaryota > Metazoa > Chordata > Aves > Passeriformes > Zosteropidae > Sterrhoptilus > Sterrhoptilus dennistouni. The sequence goes on along the minus strand of VWZU01005070.1, from coordinate 1,441,755 downwards.
TATGTTCTCCCCCATGCCCTTAGACTCAATAAAGGGCTGAAGATCTACACTGAGTAAAACACTGCAGCCAAGTCTCTGAACTTTGGCTAGTCTTTAAGCATGAAACTGATGTGCAAATTGTGAGCACTGACAGTATCTTTCAAAATTATGCCTATGGTCAATATTTCCCACTGTCTTCTGACTTGGTTGATATAGCTCTCATGGGAGGTCAAATAACTATATACAAAATACTATATACAAAAAAGTGCAGTTTATCCTAAGATTTTATTTAAAAATTTGTTTAAACCACCCTTGTTACAGAAATAGGTATAAACTTACTTTTAACTACCAATCTTTTGCAAATGTGTGTTAATTGTAATGAATTTTACCTTTTTATTTCAATGTAGGTGCACTGTTAAAATGGGACATAGAAATATTAAGGTTATTTTCCTAACATTTTGCTTAAAGACAAAATTCATTACAGCACCAACAAAAAGATTCAAATGTTTAAATTTCCTCTAGACTGAATTTCTACCACCATGAAGTGGTTCTGCATGGAGGCAGGACCTAGCTGTGCTTCATTCATGACCCCACGTCATCCACACCCCCACTGTGCAACCAGAATCCTTCAAGTCCCTGAACCTACTTGTGCAGGCCAGAAATCTTCAGCTTTGCTGTTATCTGTGTTGGAATGAACTTTCAAACTCTGTATTAGTGATTACAGAAATTAAGACTACAATTTATTGTAGGTTTGAGTATAGACTTACTTTGCTCAGTCAGCAAAGTAAGAATGGAGAATGAATCCTTTCAGGTAAGGTACAAAACTCAATAAAATTAGGGAAAACAGTCATAAGGAAGGCACACCAAAATTTTCCTAATGAAAAATATGTTTTGTCATAAAAATAATAAATTTTTAATTTCAGAACACCAGAGATTAATGTTTTTACTTTTGAAGACTATGTCAGGAAATATAAAGGAAAAATTGTTTTTTAATTTTAATTTTTGTTTTCAAAAATTGAACCATTTTTATTTCAATTTTTTATCTTTTAGTCATAAATAAAATGAAATACATTTAGTTGGTTGCCTCATTTTCTTTATACTGTCTTCCACAGTAACTTCTCAACATTTTTCTCTTTTGCTAAAATCCAGATGGTAAAAATAGGCACAAAAATTTCCAGACATCTCAGATTCTAATGGAGCTACAGATAAGAAGGAAAGTACATTTTTGTGACAGTGATCAAAATTATGATTTTTTTTAGTTAGAAACATGAAAATGTATTGGAAAATCCTAAAAGAAAAGAAATATGAAAGGAAATTTAGAACAATTTTATAAAAGAATGTCCTTTCTTCAGAGCTTTTTCAGTAAGTTGTTAATTATTCTTTGCAGCCTGAAAGTCACATATTTTTCAAGCGTTTAAGTGTGAAAGGGTACAGATAAATCAGCAGGTGCCTCTTTGCTTTTCCAATAATATAAATAGCTTTAGAAATCCACCTATGTATCCCAGGGACCTTCTCAATTTTTTGAACATTTAGACCGTATCAGTTTTGACGTATGTTTGAAGAATGGGCAAAGGTTAGGGCTTGTTCCTATTTCATCTGAGTTAGTTTGGCCATGATGATTCAGAAGGAACTCATTCGTTCCCATGGCAATACGGTGAATTTTGTAAAACTCTGCTTCTGTCATTGCAAATAAAGCTCTTTTTTTGGGTGAAAACATACCAGTTGAAAGGAATTATCAGGTAACAGACAAACCTAAGGTCCTTGAAGATAAATAATTAATTTCAAAGGGATTTGCAAGTAATTCATAAACTGAAAATAGGTCAGTAGAAATCTGAGAGGACTCCAGTATGAAAAAGTGTAGAGGAACTCCAGATAGGAATTCTTAATAAAGTAAGAATTTGGAAACTTCTCTTCTTGGACAGATTCTGTCATGTGGCCACCCTTGGGTATCATGAAGGGTTCTTAAAGCCAAACCCAAATAGCTACCAAGGAAACAGCAAGTAGTGTCTTTGCACCTCCATCTCAAGGATGCAAGACTACTACCCAAAGTTCACCATGGAAGGGCTTTAGAGAAAAGAGGACACACCCCTAAAAGGGTGGCCTGTCAGAGAGCATGAATCTGCTCAAAGAAGGCAGGAATAGGCTTTTTGGTGGAAGCATTAGTTAGGAGGGCATTTCTGTCTTGGTTCGTGTAACCAAAAATGTTTATTCTATTTCATCTGTTGAAATCCGTTGGGAAGGTGTTTTTTTTTATCTCTTGTAACTCCAGGGGGGAGGGGGTAAGTGCCTTCTGATAATGGGCCAGCTGTTAAAACCAGGTGGGGCAGTGTTCCTTATCTCGTCCAGGACCCATCCTCTCTCCAGGGGGATATCTTCTGGTAAGGGGCCATTAAGGCTCACATTACATCATCCCATTGTGAGAGAGAGCGCAGCGGAGAGAGCCAAACCATTCCTACCTAGATAAAAACTGAGACATAGGAACACCAGGTATCCTGATTTTCCACTGGATTCCCGAAGGAAGACTGGACGCATCTCACCATTACTGGACCCTTTATACAGGACCATCTCTATTCCAACAGAACCACATCTGCCACTCCAGGAGGGCTTTGGACTGCTTCCAATGCCCTGACCAACAGGGTGTCAGGTTGTATTTCTGACTCTGTCAGGGTTATTAGGATTTTCTGTTTGTTTTGTTTGCTTGGTTTTTTTTGTACTACTACACTTGTATTCTTAATATTTCTAGTAAAGAACTGTTATTCCTATTCCCAAATCTTTGCCTGAAAAGCCTTTAATTGCAAAATTATAATAATTTGGAAGGTGGTGGAGGTTTACATTCTCCATTCCAAGGGAAACTCCAGCTTTTCGTGGCAGATACCTTTCTTCCCAAATCTAGACAATTTCTCTCCCTGTAGTTTTTCCTGACAGCATCACAGGGCATTATCCAGGTCATTACCAAGAATTAATGCACCGCAGATCCAATATTTTAAAAAATGGTTTTTTTAGAAAATCATCAGCTATTCCTTACAGTATTCCGTTTTGGCTAAGTTGCCATGACCCTTTAACATGTTAGGACAGTGATGAATGCAGTTCTCTATTATCTCTTTATTCATAGCCCCCAGGAAGAAAAACCAACAAACAACTACAAACAAACAAACAAGCAAACAAACAACCACACCTAAATTCTAATTTGTCATACATCATATCAAAACAAAACAGTCAAGACTTAATTGTGAAAATCAGCAGGTCTACTGGTTAACACTAATATACCATATTTCATGGGAGTAAAATGAATTTTCACTGTAAAAAGTGCAGAATTATTAGCACAGTCTTTCCTATTTTAGAACAAATAAGAATAATTGCATTAATTAAAATAAAACTCTGCAGAATATATTTTCTTTGAATACAATCACAGTATGTTAGCAGAAAAGAAAATACAGTGTTGTGTTTAGGGGGGAATGTCTTTTGCATCCCCAAGCAAAAACTGGATTAAGTTTATTTCACTGAAAATGATTTAAGATGGATGTTAGCCCATTACCTGCTTTGTATCTTAGAATAAGTGGCTTGTTACACACACAGAATATGACTTCATCATTTTCTTAATAATTAACTAATAGCATAATCAAAACAGTTACCATCTCTCTCATTAATTCTATGTGAATATTTATGTTTCAGTCACTAGTGCTTTATTTCTGTTTACCGTTTCAAGTGTATGTAGAACCATAAAATCATAGCCACTGAATCACAGAATAGCTTGGGTTGGAAGGAACCTTGAAGATTATCTTGTTTGAGCCCCCCTTCCATGTACAGGGATGCCTTTCACTAGACGAGGTTGTTCCAAGCCCCATCCAACCTGACCTTGAAGACTGACAGAAATGGGGCATCCACAGCTTCTCTTGGCAACCTGAGAGTCACCATTAGATGATCAAGATTTTAGTTTGTTAAAACATAGCAAACATAGACTAGCACATGAGAGGAGGACAGCCTCCAAGTCAAATAGATTACAATCTAAATAATTCCTGCTCTCAGATCCACATGCTGCTTTCAGTTTTAGTGGTGAAAATGAGAGAAAAAGTGTGCAAACTCACTCATTTTATTTTTGGTTACGGATGTGAGATATAGGTGAGTTCTCTGCTGTTTATATAAGAAGTGAGTTAATCTAGATAACATCTTGAATCTTCAGTTATACTCCTTTTCATTCAGGATATGCACATATGTGACTGGGCCAAAATGATCACCAATAAAATGCATAAATTCCTTCTCCACCTATATAGTCTGTGTATTGATATGATGGACATTTTCTTTCTTGCATACTTATAAAATAATCCAGGGAAAATCTACTTTCTTGATTGTCTTCTACATTTGTCCTCATGTTTTTGAAGCTCTGCTTTAAGACTTTGGATTTTTTACCTCTGCAAGGATGTCTTATCACTGTAGACAGACAAAACTGATAACAAACATCTCTGAGCATGCTGTGTCTCAATTTCTGGATCATCTTTCCTGACCCAGCTCTCCCCTGTTCTCAGAGTTGTAGTACCTTTGGAAAGCAGCAGAGGAATTTTGCTCTTGTAGCTCTTCTGCCTCAGCTCATCTTGCAGTGAGTTAGATTCTGTTGTTGAATAAATTGGATCTCTTGCTGCTACAGACTGATTTTTTGCCTATGCAGAGCCACAGATTTATTTTACCGTCCTCGTTTAGAGGACTGTAGCTTTGGGCAGAGAGAGGTGGAGGCACCTTATGGCAGATGTATGTGAACCACCTCAGTGAGCTCAGTCAGCTGTCCAAAAATTGAGTTCTTCCATTTTTTAGAACCACTTCAACAACTTCAATTTCAGTGTCTTAAGGCAGAGCCCTGAGAGTCAAGCTGCAGCTGGGGAACCCAACACAGACAATCCTCAGACAGGTCAAAGTAAGCTTTGCTTTGCCAAGGTGTGGACTCAACACAGCTCTGCCAGTACATCCACACAGTAACAATGAATTGAGGGTTATGTCACTCTCAAATGAAAAGGCTCTGTGTGAACCCTACAACTAAAAGTACAGCCAGAAGGAATTAAGCTCCTCAGCAATGACAGAAACAGCCAACTCTTATTTTCAGGTAGGAAACAAATGGCGACAAATTCTATAGGCCATGTGTGCAACTGCAATGTTCATTTATTTATCAAAAATCTATTTTAAAACTGTTTATATCCTACTGTAGCTCTCATAAACCAAAAAGACTGGAGAGGTTATTCAGACAGAAACTCCACAAAGATGTATAAGGCATACAGCATCTCCACTGTTCCTTAACTCCATCAGTGAGACCAGAAGTCCTCATGACTTTTTGATTATTTGAACTTAACCATGACATCTGGTGTTGACCTTCTCCCCCAAAAGCAGCAGAGATTAACCGTAAATGTCACAACAGTTTCTCAGAGGAAGAAGCCATCTGACATGCAGATTTATGAATCTATCCATGTTTCATAAGTAATGTCAGAAACAGGAATCCAATTAATGGCCGCTGAGGTAGAAGAGTTCTTTGGGACAGTTCCCATGACATTTAAGAGAAATGCCGCCCTTAAACTGGGAGCCTTGAATCTGTAGAACATTTTCAACAGATTTTTTATTTTAAGCATAACAATGACCACACTTCTAACCTTGACTTGACTCTTGCCAGCACAAAAAACAGAGTGCTCAGACATACCATTAACCCGACTCCCTTAGAGCACCTTGCCATAGCACTGCTGTGTGACATTGCGATAGTGAGAGTGGAAACCAAGCTAGAAGGGAAACAAACCTTAACAACTGCAGGTGGAATAAGCAGTTTTTATCACACTGTTCCAAATTTTATCACTAAAGATATTTCTCTTGTTGTGAGGTCATCTGCCTTTTTAACAGTTTGTCCGGTATAGACCATACATGTATTTATATGGTCTGACAAATAGGTCAAGCTAACATTGCACCATCCAACTGTTTGGGGCCAGTTTTATATAGAAATAAAACAAATCTTATTAAATAGCAATATCTGCTTGGGAGAACATGATTTAGTTTGTCTAAGGGAGCTTGGAAAGCTATCTGACAAAAAAGATTTTACTGTTTCCCATTAGATTTTCATGTGTAATATAAAGGTGTCTCATTATAGTATAGACTATCCATCTTCCTACACAAAAATATCTGTACAACAAAAAGTGTTTTCCTAATAAATGTAATGATAACTCGTTTGAAGGTGATTTGTATTGTTTTTTCATCACTGGATTAACTGAAGTTAAGATTGGATTAGACTTTCAGTTAAGATTTATATTGCTTATTTAAATAATCTCTATGAAGAGAGGGTCAATACAACATACAAGGATTTGTGAAGTTGGTATTTAGTTTCACTTCAGTTTGAAGCAACACCTTCTCACCTCTGCCACATTTGTAATGAAAAATTAAAACCAGCAGACTACAGTTCCAGGCAACTCCACACCTAGAGGTTCAGGGTAAACAGCTGAACTCCAAACAGAAATTTAGAAATGTCTATGTCCACGATTTCTGACTCAATATAACAGAGAAGTTATAGCCCAAAGACCTGACATTTTTTGTCAAGTGAGCTGCAGAAGACCTGAGTCTGACAATTTGAAAATTGCATCTTTGTCCATCGGGAAGATTGGTAAAACTGGGTTATACAACTTTGCAAAAAAACAAACTTTACAAATGGAACCCACAACATCAGTAGAGTTCAGCCAGAACAATGCCTAATGACACCCAGAGATTCAACAATACTAAAACATCACCATGTCATGTTTCATATACCATGAATTGAAGTCCTCCAGTGAAAACATTAAGTCAATGAGTTTTCCTTAATATCTGTCTCCAAGTCACCAAA
>VWZU01005070.1:1383837-1434877 GCA_013397095.1 Sterrhoptilus dennistouni | reverse complement strand
AGAGAGAGAGAGAGAGAGAGCAAGAGAGAGAGAAGCAGTTGGGATCATTCATTGATTTCAAAGCAGGTATGAACTGAAAGTGAAAACCTTCCAAAGTCAGGTTGCTGGTAGGAAGGTAATGATTCATACTGCTTCTATTATAGGTAGGGAAAAATGAACCTATCTGGATATGAAACAGAAATAAAACATCAAGACATGTGGGTTCTACCAGTGAACTATTAAATTGAAGTTAAAAAGTTGGCAACACAGCAAGTAAAAATCTGTAATTGTTAGATCTGCTGCCTGATTCTGAAACCAAATCATTTTGGCTTAAAGGAGAAAAAAAAAAAAAGGCAAGAAGGGAAGAAAGAATAAACAGGAGGGGTTGAAGAGGGAGAGACATTTTAGCTGAGCCACCTTCAAATCCATCTGCATTTATCCAGATGAAACCGCAAAACCTTTTGAGGTCTGTTAATTGTTACCCCTGCTGCTCAAGCTCCCCTGTGTCATCCAGCAGAGATTTTAACCTTAGTAAGTATAGGATAATGAGTGCTTATATGGCACAAAGGAACTACAGTGCACACAAAAAATAATGATTCTGTCAGTTATGAAAAACGTATTTAGTACCATAAAGTGATTTTTCCAGTGTTGCAGTCAACTGCCTTCAATGTCTGTTGTCTCTGAGGCTGAGTGAATCACCTTTTAAATATATATAAAGATCTCCTGTGAAATCACTTTGTCAGTTGCTCAGCTGCACAAGGTAAAGATAACCTATATCAAAAATTCCTGACAGGGACTGTGCTTCCTTCCCAGGTCTTTGAAACCTTCCCACTCAGTGACCTCAGGCTCCAATGAGTCACAGTAAAAAAGTCAAGCTGCTCTATGTAGGTAATGAATGCACAGATTCATACTGCTGCTATTGCAGCTATGAAAAAAAAATAAAAAAAATGAACACTTCTGAAAACGAAAATCTGTGGAGTTTATATTTGGAAAAGAAATGTAACAAAATCTCACTGATTTCACAGTGTGCATCTATACTGTCAGATGGGTTCAGCACCTCTTTCACTCTGTGACACCAATCTTCAAATCATCTGCACTGCATATATGTTGCAAACCAAGTTCTCTTCTTAGCAAAAGGAACCAAAAGAGAAGTTGCATTGCCCAAGTAGTATGGATGTGGTGAGCCTTGCCCATTGCATGAGGCTCTACACTTGAGTGGGACAGATATGTGCTTGCTTCTCCAGAGAAACAAAGCCACAATGAGTGTATTCATGCTGGAATGCAGCATTAAGAAGAAAGGTTCTTTCCTTTCCACTCTAATCAGTCTTTGTGGCATCATTCCATTATGCCACATATATGGAACTGCTCTTTTTACCAAGGCCTAGCATGGGGCTATGCCAAGACACACTGTGGCCAGCTAGAGGAAGGGGTAAAATGAGGTAATCTCCTACTGCCTTCCTATTTTTTTTTTTATTTCCCAACATAAAACCTTTACAGATTAGATTGTAGACTAAATGTAGTCTTAGGTGCCAAACAGCACCTGGCATTCATTGCAATGCATATGCTCTTATTCAAACTCAACCTATTATACAATTTGTTATATAGTCTTTAATTTCAAAAATCACTAAAACTAGCGTATTAGAAATGATGCCTTTCACTCCAGTCTTTTTTATAGGTTTTCATAAGGAGAAAAAGTTGCAGATGCATTTCTTAGATTTCAGCCAGTGGCCAAATTGTAGGACCACTGAATGAGTTCTCTATCTTCCTAAATTAATCTGAGCTCATACTCACCTTACCGAATAACACCTACCAAAAGGCCTTAAGTCAGCAGTCCAATCTCCCTAAATTTTCCCTTTAGTTTTTCTTTAAAAACAAACACTCCAGGGAATTATTCACTCTCTATAATTCCCTATAATTGATCAGACTGAGGATCAGCTGTCTGAATGCAGCAGCTGCCCAGAGGGGACATGGCCCACCAGGCAACGGCATGGCTTCCTGGGGGTGTTTCCAGTATCTCACAAATGTTTTAATTGCCTTCTTCTGTCATAAGTAAGGTTGAGGACGCACACCCATATTGCTCCCTCACACTACTTTTGAGCAGATGCCCACATCCAGACCTAGCTGTGCTGAAAGCCAAAGCTATTCCCCCCAGCCTACCTATGCAAATACACAACTCGCTCAGAGTTGTGCAAATTCACCCCAGAAGCACATGAAACAAAACCTATGTTCTCTGTGTGGCACTTTTGTCTAATTAATCCTCCATATGATCTCTCAAGGAAAGAACAAAAAAGCATGAGATATCTTTTTATAAACACTCCATGGAACTTCAGAAATGGTCCCATCTTCTAATAAACATCATTATTGTTTGTGTACATCTAGACAGGTACTTGGACACATGCATAAATTTGTATTATCAGTAACACCTTGGAAATGCACAAATGCAAGGCTTTGCAGTTAATTACAGGTCCATCTGGTCTCTGTGGGTTGTAAGCAGGGTAGTTAGTTTTATAGTTGCAAACTCAGGAGCTCAAATTCAAATCCAGCTTGTGGGCTGTGGATTGTAACTCCAGTCTTTTGTCATTTTCAGTTCTCAGCCTGAGGGCCATCCTCTATCTCCAGGGCAATTTTGAAGCACAGCTCTCCAGTTTTGGGGTGTGGTTTCCCTACCTTTTATTTTTCCAGGTATGGGTATAGGATTTTTTTTTTATTTCACATCTGCTTAATATGAAAACTGCATACAACACACAAGGACATATAGTTTATGTATTACCATATTTTGTGACAGAACTTGTATTCAATCAGATGAAATGGAGGGAGTGTACAAGCTTATTCTAAAGTTCTAAATATATATAGGGTACACATGGCACACATCATTATCAGGAGAACTGAACAAGTAGGATAAAGTCTGCTTTTGCCATTTGACAAACTGGGAATTTTTACTTTAAATGGATGAGAATTGTATGAATAACTTAGGTTTTTTTCATAATAAACTAGGCTGCGTGGTCATCTGTTTTGAGAAGTAGTTGTATGTCCCAATATAAAACAGTTGGCAATATTTCTGACAAAATTCATTAAAAACCATGACAAGTGATATCATAAACAATGAAGCTTCTTCCTATTGCCCATAGTCCCCACAGCAACTGGTCCTCTCTGTAATCTGGATGACATGACCTTCAAACCTCAAAATTGTATCAAACTAATTTCTATCAGAGGTTTTATTGGTATTCCAACCATTAAAATTAGGCAACAACACAAACAGGTCAATTTGAGGGAATGAACTACTTTAAGACTCATAATTTCCTAGGATTTTTAGGGCCAGCCCATAATTCCCTCCTGCTGTTTTGTAAATTGACAGATCAGAGTGTGACCTGACTGCTTTTTAATAAAAAGTTATAGTTATTTCCTCATTGTTCTGTAACCAACTTCTAAGGTTCTGGACAACGAAGACAAGGGAGGAAATACCTGAACCCATAATTTCCTTGCAAACTGCTTCATGTTTGTAATTCCACTGACATTGCTATGCCAGATTATCACATCTGTCAAAGAATATTGATTTGCATGAACACAGCAGTTTAATTTCCAGGAATACAGGCCTGGGGAAGGGAAAGCAACAGGCAAAGGCTTGTTTGTTAGTGTATTTTCTCTCATGCAATGCAAGCAGGTCTGCTTGTTTTATTCTGAGATAAGTCATTTCCATTTTTCTGGCCTCGTATTTTCCTTCAATTTGACCAATGTGTTTTGCCAAACAATGAGGTTTAATTTTGCCTTCAATGCTGTTATTCACTTGAGGTCAGTATAAATAATTTCTGTGCTTTCTTACATTTTGCAATCCTTATACAACGTGTGTATTTTTCCTGTCAATCTCTTTGGAATGACTTTTATATATACCTTTGGAATCACTTTTTTTTTTTTTAAGTCCTGCTTAATATTTAAATGCAATTCAGACTGAAAACATGGCTTTGAAACATCTTGTCCCAGCAACACTTTTAGTAGATCTGTTCTTGTAAAATGTTGTCTTCAGCCATTTCAGTTCAGCTTAGAAAGGTGAACATTTTCTTTCTTGAGAAGGCAGGTAGATACTTCTGCTCTTGAACTGACTATAGCATGCTTTAACAAAATTATATAGAGTGTGAATTTTAAAAGAAAAAAAAATCTGTCTGTTTTGTCTTTAACTAAGAAAACATTTACAGTAAGTATTAAAGTGATCCCAGTGTGTTTGTGAAAGGCACAGGGATTTTAGCAGTAAAATTAGAGCTCTGTAGTCTATTTTAGACATTTTTGAAGCAAAAAAATTAACATTTTTTCTGACCAGCATACAGCCTCATTAATCTTGGATGGCAGCAGATACAAGAAGCATAGAAAAATGGTCTGGTCTCAACCATAACTCAAAAAACTTCTGTCCTCTCAGAGTGAAGAGCATTCCCATTTTGCATAATTTAACTCTACAGCTCTGCTAAAGGTGTTCCACCTTTACTGACCAGTGTGGGTTTTTTCATCCTAATTCTACTTATTCTACAGTCTTCAGAAAAATATACCCATTCAAGATTCAAATTTAAAAAGATGGCCAGATTCTGAAGTTCTGTTGACAGTTTTCCTACCAGAAGGCATCTCATAGTCTTCTTTAATGATTTGGGATTTCCATCTGATTGAACCCTGTATTTTTCTCCCTGCACTGGATTTTCTTTTCTTAATAGTGAAAAAAAAGCAAATATATCTTTTCCAATCTATTGTTTTCCACATTTTTTCGTACCCAGATTATTTGCATGTGATTTCACTTCTAAAACTTCAAAGAAAGATCCGTGTAAAGTATCTAGCCACCTAAAGTTCCCTTCACAGTCAGAGGAAGTAAGACAGAGCAGGAGATTCCCAAAATCTGGCCTTACATGAGTCTACAGATTAGGAAAGGCTTTTGCAGAGAAATAAAACATCTGTACTACATTTAGACTTTGATTATTTGTCTAAATTTAGACTGATTCAGTACTAAAAACTGAACTCCATCCATTTACCTTCAGGTGCTTGGTATGACTTTGTTTCTTTCATTGTATTGACTTGCAAAGTTCTGTTAGAATCTAAATCTATATCTTTTCCATATTAATTTAAATTTATAGTCCATTTACCTCACTCTGTTCCAGTGTTGATTTTTGCTGGAAAGTATTCTTCAGAACTGACAGTTTTTACCATTATCTTCTTTGTTAAATCTGTGCTTTCTCCTGTTGGAAGTTAAAAAACTCTTACATACTGAGATAATTCACCAAAGCATTTCAGGAGTTTTTCATCTTCTGTGAGCTACCATTGTGCTCTAAATTGTGAACTACTCGTCATGCCCTCATGCCTGAAGTGCTTGAGATCTTCCATCACCTCAAAAATGTGCAAACACCATGGCTCAGGGCCTTTAGCAGACAGTTTCTTTGGCCTGGAAAATAATATTTTGTCAATGGTGAGTTCTGAATCTTTTAGTAGCCTCTTTCTGAGTGCTTTGCCCTAGATGGTCTCATAATTTAGTTAGATGTTAGAGACCAAGTTAAATCCAAAACTGAAAGATAATTTTGCATAGCTTGAAATTGTACAAATTCCTGCACAATTCTTGCAAACCTCTTTTTCCTGTGTCTAACAATTGTTCTGATGATTCATTTTTATGTGAAGTGTGAAGCACTCCTTGAATTTTTTACTTCACTTTCAGAGTTGGCCTCTCTGCTTGAGTTACTGAAAACCATTTAAAAATCAAGTAGTTCAAAACCACCTACTATCAAAAACCAGGCTGCCTTCTGTCTTCCCTTTTAGTTGCTGCCCATTCCTCGTAGTTCTTTTTAAACTTCCTCCAGTTATTCTCCAGGTTTTCCAAGGGGTTTATCTCTGCTGGGGTCTTGAACAGCTCTTTTTTTCTATTCAGACATAGCTCAGTTGATTTTATTCCTGTCCCACTGTTTGGCTCAGCGGCCGCAGAGAACAGGGCAGAGACCAGCTCCACTTCACGAAGGTGCTCTTGAAAGGCAGAAAAAATTAAGTTATCCTCCCTTCACAGCTTGTCATTTTCTTTCTATTGTCACAGACAAACACAGCTTAAAGAGGGAGTTTCCCAAGAAATAAAGGGGTAGCAAGAGATAGGACATAGAGAAGACAGGATGAGAAGCTCTGTGGAGAGCCCAAAATTCATGTGGCCTACTGAGAAATACCAGACTTCTTACAAAGAGAATCAGACACTGATGAGCCTAAATAACACACACTGCCTTTGCTTTTGTGTTCTTCCTCTTGTGGTTGTCTTCCTTGCTGCCTGGGCAATTAATATCCTTTGAGGCAGCAAAAAGCATTGGCATCTCAAGGGAACTAGCAACTTGAGCTGGAACTGTTGCTTTATTCAAGTTTGTTCTGCCACCTTAGAAGACCAGCACTAGAGGAAATGGACATATCTCAAAGAGAGGAAATTGTATCATTTTTAGCAAGAGTATAAAAATAAGTTGGTGATGCTATTCTCAGCTTCACCTTTTTAGTCTTCTGAGAGTTTAGAAATAGCTTCATTATCCATATAAAAGCAACTCCACTCAACTGAAAAATTTTCTCTTCTTAACATTTGGTTTTGTATAATTTTGGCATAAAACCAGAATATTCTGGAGTTTTTCAATAAGTAAAAACAAAAACAAAACCAAGAAGCAAAGACAGATGGAATACTGCCAACAGTCCAGCTAACTAGGTCACTTAGTAGGGATAGGAACTCTCCTTGCATCTCTTTGTATGTTTCTCTCTATATAAAGAACTAAACAGTCACTGCATTACAAAAGGGTGGATTCACTATATATGGCCTGATACAAAATGCCATGGCTATTCTACAAGACACTAATGGAAAGCTTCTTTTCTTAATTATATAGATCAGAGATTTTGTCTCTCCGTAAGATCCAGCTAGATCTTGTAGTTACTGGCATATGGTTGTCCTGTAATGAGGGTCACAATTTTTGTGTCCTCAAAAATCTTTACTGGATGCCAAAATATTATATTATCTACCTAGAAGACACTAGAATACTTTGAAGACTTTTTTTCTCTAGATATTTTAATGGCAAGGTTCTTCACTGAAAAATTTGTAACTAGTTTTGGAAAAAGCTGGGATTTATGTGCAGGTAACTGATGAAAATGGATGAGTGTTTCATGAGATGAACATTTTTGCAACACTTATATTTTCTTCAAATGTAAATATAATAAAAGCTAATCACCTTCAACAAAATTAGAAAGCAAAATATTTTAGTAAAATAGATTTTTTTAATTGAGATTTGTGAAAAAATATTTGCAATATTTCACAAATATTTCTTTAAGTTTATTATTAAGCTTTCCATCTCTTATTCTATTTACAATGTATACAGGACTTTTACTGAAAGTTTTCTAGTTTTTCTCATTGATCACAATAGAGCTACTTCACCACTACAGTATTTCAGTTGTCTGCTGACAGAGTAGGATGGAAATAACATAGGTAGGCACCAGCAAAAATTGAGTTCTGCAGGGATAATCAAGATTCCATAAATGGAGGAAACTTGTTTGAATGCAAAACATTTTTTAAAGGGCCATGTGAAAGGAGATTATATTTTCTTGCACGGAATTGGCACATAAATCACTGCAGAGGGTTCAGTGCTCACTCTTCATCACAGTGCAGGGCTGAGTTCCATGCAAACACCTGACCTGTGTGCTTTGGATTCCAGCACATCACAGTAGCCCATGGTTGTTTTGATGGGAAAGAAGGAGTGATGAAATAAACTGGGCATTTCAGCCTCTACTCTACCTCAACATAAAACACAAGATGCTGTGAGTGTTGCTCTGTTGTACGCTGATCAATGTGATTGCATCTTTGAAGCTGGCTGTACATCACGCAGCAAAGATACCTTTGATTAATCCCCTCCTGGTTAGTTTAAGTGATAGAAAGCCCCCTGAGGACTTAAACTTGCTCTCCTTCTTTTCAGAGATCAGAGACAAATAGTTTCTTCCTGTGTTATTCTTGTCTTGTGTAAAGAGGATTTGTACAAGGAAATCCCTGGTGTAAACAGTATTGAAAAATTGCTCTAAAGGATTAAAGCTTCTCTAACGATCTGTCCCAGGGAGTGTGTCTTCCAGCAGCTGCTCTCATGTAGAGAGGTTTGGGCTTCAAGTAATGAGGCAGTGCACTATACATAATGTTTTAACAAGATGTGAAAGACAGAAGCCTCGCCCTATTCTATTTATTAGAACTAAAAATAATGACAATTCTTGTTGCTTAAAGTGAGGTAATTTTGCTCAATAAATTATACACTCAAGAGCACACTAGTGTAGCATCAATTTTTGCCTCTTTCTATGCCTTGAGAGAAAAAGCAGGCAAGTACTAAGGAAGTAGGATAAGGATGAAACCCAACAGATCCTCTGAATTCTCAGATTTCCCCTGTACTGCTACTTTTAAAGGACACTTTTTTCCCCCCCAAAGTCAGAATGTCTGACGTCACTTCTAATTCAATAATGAGAAATGCTTGTATGACTGTCAAAAAAATGCCTATAGCTCACTAACCTTTCAACAATTTTATCCAATATTAATTTCTCTTCTCTTTAGGTACTGTCAAAAAGACCAGATTTTGTACCTGAAGTAGAACTTTAGTCAGGAGTCAATGCTTTGAGTATCCTTCAAATTCATTGGCTTTCTTTTACTAAATGGGCATTTATTAGTTTTTCTGTTAGACGCAAGTTTTTCTGCTAGATGCAAGTTTTTCTGCTTACCCTCAGAAAAGGTAGAACAATTCCATTTCATGGGTAGAATTGTATAAAAATCCTGCCTATTACTTATATTTGGAAATACAGAAGCCAATGGAGCCATAGAGCTATAAGATCGTACTTGCTTAGAACAAAATCTGTGTCAAAGATTTCAGTCTGCCTATAGTTATTTCCTTACAGCAGAGACTACAGAGGAAAGGGAGATGTAGACTGAATGCCAAAACAACACTATAAAGAATTCTTTTTGTTCCACAAAACAACCCAGAGAGGAGACATAAAAGGAGAAGTAAAACAGTTGATGCTTCTCTGTATATGTTGTGACTCCAAGAAAAACTACTGTTTGCACACTGAGATCAAATTAAAATGGCCTGACACATTCAATTCTTATTTTTTTAGATCTTCCTGAATTTTGACTGAGCAATTTGAATACTCTTATTCATTTATGCGTGAATGGGAAATTCTTCTCTTTTTTCACCAAAAAAAAAAAATCTGTATGTGAAATATTTAAGATGATATGAACCAAAAGCGATGCAATTTTTAAAGTTACTACCATCTGTCATATAAGTCAGTGGAAGAATATATAATGTCAGTTATCTTCTTAATGGACTATCTCTTTAGTCTGTTTTAGTATCAAAGTTACAGAAAGAAATCCAGATATTTGGGTGCACATCTGCCCCAGCTCCAGGGAGCATGGCCTGGGTCACAGATGACTTGTCCCTCTCCTGGCATCATTCACTTCCCATCTCTATATGCTGGATCTGTTACCCTCACACATTCCGACTTCCCTCTCCCCTTGCATGGTCTCACCTCTCTGCTGCTCTCTGCCTCAGTCCATTGCTCAGGAGACATGAGCTCTCACATGGATATCCTATTTGAATGCAATGTAGCAGCTGATAAATTCTTAAAGAGGGCACTGAAAGAATTAATTCTGCCTTTCTACCCTTCCCATTTATTTTACTCCCATTTAATGTCTTGCCAGACTTAGAGCCTGGATCTGCCTCAAAGCAGTCCTGATTGCAGCCTGCCCATGCATCTTTGGAGTCTCCAGCATTTGCACTCCTTATCCAGGTTTTGCATCCTTGTCTCACCAGTGTCCTTCTCATGGAGCAGCTGCTATTTCACAACTCTTCTCCCAGCCCATTCACACCTCTTGCTCTCCCTGCTGACCACATTGTCTCCATTTCCATTCTCTTCCCTACTTTCACTGCTGGCTGGGAACAAGAGTAAGTGACCTGCTGCTGGGCGTGAGGGGCTGACAGGTTCCTGCCCAGACATGAGCACCAAATTATTCCACAGAGTGAATCAGAGGTGCCTGCAGTATATTAATATGGAGAAATGCAAAAAGGAAGTTCTTTAGTAGAAGCAGAGGTGAAACCAGGCAGACTAGACAGGATCTTTAGTTAATAAAAATCAGCATAAATCCATTATTTTATATTTGCAAACTCCCCATCCTTGTGTATGATATGAGAACATTGCTAACACAGCCCCCATTTCATCAGGGCACTTAAGCATATATTAATCATCTATATTTGTTCAGCAAAGAATTAAGCAGATGTTTTACTTTAATTCTCACAGAGGTCAGCATATAAGAACACATTTAAATGCTTACAACAATAGAATTAGGATGAAGCATCTGGGCCTAAGAATAAAAGCACTCTGCTGCACAAAAATAACAGAAACCCGAACAGATAAAAATATCAGATTCATTCTTCTTTTACACAACACCAGCTTGTCAGACACATCATCTAACTTCAGTTCACTTCAGTAAATTTGGTGCCTTCCATAAATTTATTTCTTAGATGCATTTTTGGTCAGCTAAAATTGTCCATATAAAAATTTCAGTTGCTTTTCCAATCTGTACTTTTCCCCCTTCCTTTTTTCTTTCCATGGATATTATATGATCAAGAGAAAAGGAAAAAGAGAGGACTAAGGAAAGCAATCACAGATTTTCTAGTTAGTGCTGAAATAAGTCCCTGAAGATGATGTGCTATGCTTCCTTTCCATTTTTAGTTGGCAATTCTCAAAAGCACATCAGATTAGTGACCTCTTTTGTCCTATCCTTGTCCTCAAACATTAATTAGTTTATGCTTTGTGACTGACTCCTGCTGACTGGTATCTCTGAAGTTAATCATGTCACTAGGGACATTTGTGTAAGCTTAGGTTCTGTGTAATAGCACTAATTATAAAAGGAGATGTAAGGTTATTTGGCTACAGAAGTGTGTTTTTCATAAGCTTATAGAAAAACAAGAAACACTTGCAGATATCACTGGTGAGAGGAACCAAATATGAACCGTCTTCATGTTGCTCACCAGTACATTAACACCTTGATTTGTCTTTCTTCACTCTCCTTTCCCTCACCCATAGCAATGTTCTATAGTAAAGGAACATTGTTGGGGGAAAAGAAGTAATGCTCTACTGCAAATTTCTGCAGAAAAGCTTAGTGCAAGGGACAAGGTAAGACGGAGGACAGGTTGCTTGAGATAATTTTTATAGGAATAGAGGAACGTATCTACTTTTTTATTTATCGTTTGATAAGGCCATCATATCACTATGAGGATGCTCAGTATCCTGCTCTTAAGTGAAATTATACTCTAAAAAGCTCCTTAAAATGTAGTTTTGTACATGGGTTTTATTTTGGAATGGAGAGTTCTGGTTTTTAAAATGTTGCTTTACAATGCCCTGACCCTGAATGGTAGAGTGAGGTCATCTTTTGCCAGAAAGCTGCAATTTTGACTACTAAAGGCATTGGGAATTCTTACAAAGTTAACATTGGTTGTTCTAGCAGTAAATCGCGGTGCTTGTCCCTGTTGTCTGGCTCTGAAGAGACCCTCATTTAGACTGTGGTACAAATACAGATGACCTGAGAAGCAGTTTGAAACTTTATCTATGACATTCACTACCTTCATTTCAATTTGTGCATACAGCAAGAAGCTGAAAAACAAAACCACTAGAAAATTAAAGTATTAACCACTGGTATGAAAGGAGAAATGGCATAAAAATTTACCAGTATCCAGTGGATATAAACTAGAAATGCTGATGTTTGTCGTTAAGTAAAGGAGGTAATATTAACTAATGTATAAGCTGAAATTATGCCTAAAATTAATGGATGATTCCATAATATTTCAGAAAGGATGGGTTAGGACAGGACAGGACAGGACAAGACAGGACAGGACCGGATGCCTGCATTTTATGTTACATAATATGCCACTGGAAGCATGAGAGTGCCAGAAAATACGTCCTGACTATAAAAAGATTGCCAAGGAGGATAAAGATACCTATTGAAATCAGAATAATTCTGACCCTCGTAGAACACCTCCTGCAGTAAATGTGGATAACAGATGTTTCAATAGCTAACACTCCCCACAAATGACAGCTTGAAGACTTATGCCAATGTCAATCATTTCTCCTGATGCTAGATCTTAAGTGCAAATGAGATAACCTCACTTATCCTGCCCTATCAAGAACAGGAACCAATATGTCTTCATTTGCAAAGCGCTGGTGGCGCGATCCAAGCCCAGCAGAGACCCTTTTGCAGAGTGGCAGCCAGTGACAGGCTGCGAGACTGAAATGTTCTTCAAAATTTCAATCACCCAAGGTGAGAAAAGACAGCATTTCATCCATATGTTCCCATTGCACACATTTTAAAGGGGCAGTTAAGCAATTTAAATCAGAGACAATACCAATCATATAATTATACCTAAATATTTTCTGAATATGTGCAATGAAAATGCAACTTCTACCTAGAACAGTGCTTGGCCTATTACTTCCTCCATCTATTTGTTTGACTGCAGAGCAGACTGAATTCCTGGGGAAATATTGTGTTTCAGTACACTGTTATTTATTTTAAGTAAAAAATATAAAAAGTTTATTCCAATGTGGTCCAAAATTATCATCACAACTAGGACTTGAACATGTCAGCTCCATCAGCCTTTCCTCATAAAAGAGGTGCTCCAGTCCCATAATCATCCTCATAGCCCTGTACTGGACCTGCTCCAGGAGCTCCACATCTCTCCTGTACTGAGGAGCCCAGAATTGGACACAGAACTCCAGAGTGGCCTCACCAGGGCAAAGGAAAGGGATGAACCTCTTCCCAAATGCATCCCAAGATCCCATTGGCCTCCTTGGCCCCAGGGCACTACTGGCTTATGGGCAGCTCATCATCCACCAGGACCTCCAGGTGTCTCTCCTCAGAGCTGCTTTCCTGTAGGTCAGTCCCCAACCAGTACTGGCATTCTTCCCCAAGACCCTGCATTTGCTTTTGTTGAGCTTCAGACTGTTCTGTTCTTCTCTGCCCATCTCTCGACCTGTTAAGCTCTTTCTGAAGGGCTGACAGCACTCTGGGGGACCACTCCCAGCTTTGTGTCATTAGTGAACCTGCTGAGGAGGCACCTGCCCCTTCATCCAAGTCATGAATGAAAAAGTTAAACAACACTGGATCCAATATTAAATCTTAAATTACTCCAACTAGACCCTGTGCCATGACCTCCTAATGTACCTCACTGCCCACTCATCCAGACCACACTTTCTGAGCTTATCTATAAATATGTTGTGAGAGATAGTGTCAAAAACATTGCAAAAATCGAGAAAGACAATATCCACTGCTTTCACCTCTTCCATCCAGGTATTAGTTTCATCATAGAAAGCATTGAGGGTTTTTGTCATTCAGTTCTTCACTTGATTCTACAAATCCTAAAATCAGTAACCTTTCACCAAACTGTGTGTGAGAAGGAAAAGATAGTATCTGACACTCTGGAAATGGAAAACTCTGTCAGGTAGAAATGGTGTTTTGAGGTGGGTTTTATCTCACTCAGCATTAGCTCTGTAAAGGCTAAGCTTCTCCATTTTCTGTGGAACAAACTGGCAATGGACAGCTATCCTAAAACAAATATTCCTGAAGGTTTCTGTCGCTCTTTATTGACTATTGGGAAGAGCCTTGGCCCAGACACCAGTGGTTTTATGTCTAAAGCTTGGATAGATTAATTCTCTCCATGGCCATCATAATAACTGTCACAATAATCTTTAGTTATTACAATAAGTCCTTCAGCACAGGAAATATCTTTGTGGATCAGTTTTCCTGCATTTGATTAATTGCTCTTTCCTCAGTGCTGTGCCCTGTCTAGAGCACTGAATAATCTCCAGCAACGTAAATCACTGTAAAACTTCTAATGCACCTCAGTGTTAGAAATCCTTGTATTTCAAATCCCCTATGTTTTATATGAGATACTATATTCATCCCATCAAAAACCAAGCTGCTTCTGCAAGGGCACTGTACTAATTCATATAGAAATGTTCAGAAAAAAAAAAAAAAAAAAAAAAAAAAAAAAAAAAAAAAAAAAAAAAAAAAAAAGTGACACTAGCTACCTAATAGGATTAAACAGAAAATGAGATTTAAAATATTCATGATGTTAATAACAATTAATAACAGGAATTTTCCATTTGCAAGCAAGCCCAATCTGCAAATATTTTTCATAGAACATCATTAATAGTAGTGTAATGACAAAGTGATTTCTACCTTAAGATAGGAGAGTAGCACTCCCCAGGGGCATTAGGGTTGTTTTGTCTGCGTGTCTTCTGGGTTTTGAATTGCAATGAAAGACTTCATTTACTCTTCTTATTGAAATGAGGAAGGCAGGAGAGGTCTGCATTTTTTTTAATAAATCCTTGCTCCTAATAAAAACAGGTGTGCTATAGACCAAGAAACTTGAAAAATAGCAATTCTGGCTCTTCAAAGTATTTGTGAGCTGGGAGGCTGCAAAGAGGGCTACAGTTAGATGTAAACTAAAAGAATTTGCAGAATTGTGGCCACTTGATCTGTCTCTCACAAAAAGCATCAACCTCTGAGGGATTAAAAACTTATTAAAAATCTAATGAGATTCATGCTTTTTAAATACAATATAGCTTCATCTAAACTGAAGAGACTCTAAAGGAACTTCCCTATTTCTTACTGACTACAGTAGAGTCAGTCCATGTGCTATGATGGCAAAAAATGTCTTTAAAAAGACAAACACCTTGAGGCAAAGGGTGCTACTAAGTCTTCATCCCCATTTACAGGATTTATTAAAAGAATATAAAAAGGCAATAATAGAAACCATCATTTTATCAAGGTGACTTTCAGAAAGGACATTTCAAAAGAAGAATCTGCAATTCTTTACACATAATACACAATGCACACAGTCTGCAGCCACCTAACTCTGAAGAGACTGCACTTAAAGCTTTCAGCATGTTGGTGAAAAGATTAGGTATGTTAATTGAATAATTGAAGCTTTATATAGTGGTATTTATTCTAGATGAATTTATAATTTACTATTACAGAATGTTGTAACAGATTAATATCCACTTATCAGTCTCTGAACAACCCTGTATCCTCTGCAAGGAAACTCACTGAAAGATGGAATGATCACACTAATAGAATAAATGTATTGCTCACAGGGCAGCCTTTTTATTTAAAAGAACATGTGAGGCATCAGCAAGGACAGAAAGTCCTTGGAAGAGGCATCTGTCCAGTATTAGCCTAAAGGACATATCTGGAGAAGTTCTAGGCTTCTACTGACAGCCAATATTAGTATAAATTTCAGCAATAGGGGAAAAACAGGCACTATAACTTGGTCCTTTGCATTGCTTAGTGTCAGGAGTAAATCCTTTCAGTTTCACTGTCCATCTGAATAATGAATGTGAATAGTCAATTAAGTTAGTAAAGATACAGGACATCAGTACATTCACATCAAGGTGATGTGTAAAATGCTATCTAATGAATGCCTGATAGGTATATCTAACCTTAATTAACCCTTATCCTGTTCAAAATGAGAGTTTTAAGCACCTTACACCTTGATTGCCTGTATTTGTAGCAAATTTTCAGTTATCAACACTTACCTCTCCTAACAAAGCTTAAAATGCAAACAATGCAGGAAGAGTACTGAAGCAGAATACCAGGAGAAAGTAGCTTAAATTTATTATTTTTTTAAAAAGTGCCAAAACCCGGTGCATAATTTTGCTGGATTAGTAATAGTTGTACAGAAAAGCTCATAATTTTCAAAAGCAGTTTTGCACACTGCATCACCCCAGAAACCAGGTGGCAGTCATGGTTTGAGCCCTCAACAAGTTTCAGTGGCACATTGGTACAGGCACATGAACAGGTTGGTATCATTTGTTAGGGAGAGACAGGAAGTGCACAGAGGTTCTTTTGCAATCTGTTTACAAGGGGTTAATTCAGCACTTTGACCCACTTTAAATATATAAAGTTCAACAACATGGTGCAAATTCTGTGTAGGACTAATGTTTGAGATCTGTGCCTGAGACAGCTGTATCTTTTCCTAGTATACTGAGTGGGCAAAAATAGGCCCTGCTAGGTTGCAATTCATTTTATTCTACGCCTGATGTCTCAAATATGTCACATCTGTAACATTTATAACATGTATAACACCCAAGAATTATCTATGCTCCATTGACAAGAAAGGCAGCCTAAAGCTAGATCTAGAATACATACTGTAGGCATTTTTGTCTATTGAAAACAATTGGAACTTTGATGAGTGTTAGATATCCAAACAGTGTTGATTTTTTTTGTCCTGCTGTCTTTGGTTGCAGGTATAATTTCTTTTTTAGTCAACCCTGAAAAGAAAGAGCTATTCACAGGCAAGGTACAGTAAATAAGCTTACAGCTATACTGAAGAAGAATAGGGGCCATAAGAAGTACAAGTCACACTTACAGTGCATGAAGATCACAGAAAGCATCAGCAGGATAATCCAGAGAGCATCAAAAATGTATTTAGGATCTAGCCCCCAGTGCATTTTTGCTGTGTGTAAGGGATTTACTACTGAGATGACAATTTAGTTTGTACCAAAGCAGAGCCCTGGTTAAAAAAAAAAAAAAAAAAAAAAAAAAAAAAAAGAAAAAAAAAGAGTTGCATTTCTAAATAAAAGATATTCCTGTGTCTTAGAAGACAAGACTTAATCACACCTCTTTGAAATATTAGCAGCAAATGCTGACACTACAAAGAATAACACTGTCACTATCTAAAAGTGTCCTAAGATAAAGACCTAGCAAATTTCAGTGGCACTGCCTACTGATGTGGCTTTTGGTTCTATATGCAGATATGAGGAGACAGGGGTT
Organism: Sterrhoptilus dennistouni; assembly: GCA_013397095.1. Taxonomy (NCBI): domain Eukaryota; kingdom Metazoa; phylum Chordata; class Aves; order Passeriformes; family Zosteropidae; genus Sterrhoptilus; species Sterrhoptilus dennistouni. Next base: position 1,418,076 of record VWZU01005070.1, on the reverse strand, counting down.
TAATGATCAGTATATGCTTTTTTAGTTTAAGGACATATTTTATGAGAGATTATATAAGTGACAACTCCTCTGTTTTTACCTTTATATGTATTTGAGACAGGCACAATCTATTTATTTTGATAACATAAATATGGTTTTATGAACATACCTTCTCAGTAAAACCGGTGAAGCAGAGACCACAACTCCTGGCAAGTTTGTGCATATAAATAGAAACATTTTGTAATTTTTTAAGATTGTATTTCTGTTCTGGTGTATAGTCCAGGGATGTAACACCTGGAAAAATACAACTCTTTTAACATAAGGCATCACATTTTTATATCTACAAGATCATTATTTTCTCCACTGAAAACATATGAGTTTTCTTCATGATGCATCAAAATATTTCATCTGTGCAGAATGCATGAGTTGTTCAGAGTAACTTGAATAGACAAGGTACTAGACTTAGTCACACAGTGTTATTTTCACATCTCATTTCTATTATTAAGCAAAATTGCAGCAGCAGTTCAAAGTTCAGACATACCTAGGTAGGAAGATAAGAGAAAAAATAATAATGAAAAAGAAATGCATTTTCAAAGTGCAAAAGACACAAAGCATTGATCAAGAAAATAGTGACTGAATGAAAGTAGCTATAGCTGAAAGTGCTCTGCCGGAGTAGCTAAAAGCCATTTATGCAAGAAAATAAAATTTCTGTATGCACACAGAGATGTCACACACAACTGTAAATGTGAAGAAATTCTTCAAACAGCACAATGTGACCACAAACAAAACATTTCCATGTCTGGTCACTGTATTTTAAAAGTAAAATGACATAAATAAGGACTGAGAAGAGGACAAGCACAACAACAGAGAGATTCAAAAACTCCTTTGGCAGCTCAGAATGTTTAGAGAAATTGCTACGTAGGCTTTTAAGGGAGAGAAAACTGCACTGAGCCTAAGAAATAACTGCAGGAAATTAAAGTGTTTGAATGGAAATTGCAGTCATACCAGCAATGAAAGTAAAACCTACAGTATTAAACTGGTCCAGAGATTTATGGCTTTTTATTTTTAAGCAGAGAGAATTTCTTCCATATCTCCCTCCTACTCCAGCTCCTGCACACACAGAACTCTTTTTAGCAAAGACAAATATCCAGAGGCTTAAAGAACCCCAAAACCTAACAAAGACTTTGTCCATATAATTCAAAGTTAGGTCAGACAACTGAAGTTAAGCGGTTATGATTTCCACAGAGAGTAGTAAACCATACTTTACAGCCACATGTCCTGAGCATGTGTCCATACACATGCCCTAAACAAGACTGAAATTTGCACCTCTGGTGCAAAATATTTTAAATGTGCTACAGGTATATGCCCACAGTGGGGAAAAATGTGGTGACAAGCTGCCCGAATGCTCAAGTCAATGACAGGCAGGCAATGGACATAGCTAAAGCTCTACAGGGGCCATGTGAATTGTTTGCTCATGCACTGAGACCAAATGACTTCTTACAGTGGTCTCCAATATCTGTTTTGTGCTTAAAAAATGAATTGTGTTCTTTCTCTCACTTTAGTCCAACACCAGATACATTTACTCTTTTTATAGTATCACATATCTGAACTAGGGTAAATGGGTAAATTTATCTGAACTAGGATACATTAAATGGGTAAGTGATGCCTGTGAGATACTACCATGACCATGAAAAATAAGGATTTACAGAAGTTCTAGAAGTTCTTTCAGAAGTGGTGGTGTGTTGATTACAGAGGACAATTTCCATCTCAAGTTCAAGGAATGAAAAATTGAGTAATCTTGTGGATTAGCTGAAGGCCTAAAGGATCAAGATATACTAGGAGAGAGGAGAAATTGGAAAAAACTCCAAGAATGCCAAAGGAAATATCCACGCAACCATTGTTAATTTTTATTTCTTAAAAGTAAAATCATTGCATTGTTTCCCTAAATTAGGAATACCATTGAAAAAAATTATGTCTCCAGCCTTCATTTCAAATCGAGTTTCAAAATCTCACCTCATGGTAAATTTGTGTTCCATCAAAGAAGCATGTTCATCACTAGGCCAGCCTCAAGTCTTTAAAATTTTTTTGCATCAAAATCAAGTTTTTACATGTTATTCAGAAAGTGTAAAACAACCCATCAACGATCATCTGGAAAACTCATGCACTGTGCCCCAGCTGCATTTCTGTAACAGAGGTGAAGGAAGGACATCATTAACCATCTCAGAATGTGTCCTGCCTTCCCTGCTATCTAGTTTTCTGAATTCCTACAGACATCTCCAAAGGACCATATATCCCACCTGGAGACAGGCCTGTGAGGTCTGGGGGCTGAATTGCTCCTCTGAGTTGCTTCTGTCCTCTTACCAAGCTCAGTTTGGCGTAGCCAGTGAACTGCCAGATGACTCCCATTGAAAGCAGGGGGGGCCTGAAGAGAGACATGAAAAAACTGGAGAGCTGGACAACCAGCAGTCATATGAACAAGGGAAAATAACAGGTTCTGTAACTGAGATGGGGCTACCCTGGATGTATGGACAGACTGGGGAATGAGAGGCTGGAAAGCAGTGCCATGGAAAAGGAACTGGGCCTCCTGGTTGATGGCAAGTTGAACTTGAACCAGCAGTGACCTGGCAGCCAGGAGGGACAACTGTGTCCTGGGGACATCAAGCACAGCATTGCCAGCTGGGCAAGGGAGGGGATTGTCCTGCTTTGCTCTGGGGCAGCCTCACCTCGAATATTGTGTGCAGTTTTGGGTCCACAATATATTTTAAAAAAAATTATACTATGAGACACCATCCCAAAGAGGCCACGAAGATGGTGAAGGGCCTTGAGGAGAAGCTGTGTGAGGAATGGCTGAGGTCACTTGGTCTGTTCAGCCTGGAGGAAACTGAGGGGAACCCTCAGTGCAGTGACAGTTTTCTGTGGAGGAAGAGGAGGGACAGGCACTGATCTCTGCTCTGGTGACAGTGACAGGATCAGAGGGAATGGCCTGAAGTTGTGTCAGGGGAGGATTAGGTTGGATATTAGAAAAAGGCTCTTCCCCCAGAGAGTGGTTGGGCACTGGAACAGGCTCTCCAGAGAAGTGGTCACAGCACCAGCCTGGCAGAGTTCTAGAAATGTTTGGACAATGCTATCAGGCACACGGTGTGATTCTTGGGGTTGTCCTGTGCAGAGCCAGGATCTGAACTTGATGATCCTTGTGGGGCCCTTCAACTCAGCATATTCTCTGATTCTGTGACTAATTAAGTTGGGTCACCATATCTATGGTACACACTCTCTACAAATGCAGAAAATAAAGGCAGCTAAAGATTCCAGGGCTAAATTATAACTTGTTAATGAAGGTGTAGGAAAAGATGCAAAGCCTTCATTTTTACCTTTACTAAAAAGAAATAAAAAATTACATTATGTTTAGCACTAAAAATAATAAAGTTATAGCAGGCAAGTGAATACTTTGGTTACCAGCAAATACCAAGTAAATGCTAAACAGACCATGTTTGGGTCCTAGAAGGAATGTGAAAGGGACAGGATTATCCTAAACCTTCACATTGTGCTGGAATCTGTACTGTCTGCTCATTCTTACCCTGCAGATCAGAAACCCAAACAAATGAAGACCAACTATCTTAATTTATTCTTCCAATTTAGGGTTATTTAGGGTGTTAATGCAAGACATTCCTGAACAGTTTGGTAAATTGACTTAGGAATGAGGACACATTTTTAACAGGTTTACTCAGCATTTAGTTATGTAGATCAAGAGAAGAAAAATATAAGTGGAAGTAGTACGAAGAACATATTGTTTCTTTCAGATAAGAAATGTTTTATGAATTCCTATGAAGTGTAGGAAAATGCATAATGAAAAATTATTCCATCAATAATATAAAATGGAAGGAGAGAAGCAGAACGAGTTAGGCCTGCAGCACTTTATTTATGTAAAATAGCTCTTCTATAACCTTGTCCTGAAAAACAAAGAAAAAAAAATCAAAACTTTTTTTATATAAATCTTTATGGTGTTTCTCTACTGTTGAAATAAGATAGACAGTAATTAGTAAAAGATACTGAGTGTAGCACCATGTCTTTAAATAGTACATATGAAATATTTACTTTGACAGTGTTTAAATCAAGGGTGTAAAAGGAAAAGACCCTACAACTTATTGCTCATTCCATTATACTTCCTATCAGTAGAAGCACAGTGGGAGATACTTACCTTTACTTATCTTTGGCAGTAATGCTGTTTGCACAGGTGACATAACAAATTTTATGCTCAAAGGCACACTAAGTGATACAAATAATTGTCTTAGTACTATTCATGAACCTGTCTGTAAAAATTATACTCAGTAAAAGTGCAGGAAAAAAAGAAAGGGATAGAGGAAAACTATGATGTGGTCAACATCTCCACCAGAGTGCAGATGTTCTGTCATAGTTATTAAGGAATTCCATCTTAGCATTGTTCTGCCAGAGTACACCACATTCATCTATGAGATGGGAGGCAGTTCTCTGGATGTCAAAGCTGTTGTCCTCAGAGTGGGATCATTTGAAAGGAAGGACAAAACCTAATCCAATGTCATCAGCTCAGAAAGGATGAACAGAGCTCTGACAGCTTGTAATATCAGAGGATCAAAGTAGAGAGAGCCCCAATTATCTGCTGTGGCTCTGATTGTGCAATGGTAAGCTACAATAAAAGTAAAATGAAGAAACATAGGCAGAAGTATTCAGAGGAGACAAAAGCTTTCACCAGGTTAAAAAAAAATAAAATACTGGCCTTCACATTTTAGGACTGTTTTAAGAGGACATTATGCTAAAGGACACATCAGTGTGATTAATAATACAATAAAATTAATGGGAGAGGTAGAATCTGGCAGTAAAGACTGGACCTTTATTGAAGTTAAGAGTCAAGAAGATGTCAATAGTTCAGAATTCACAGTTATTTATATATTGTATTTTGAATATTACTTTCTGTCTACAGGAGCAGAGAGTGAGGCAGTCTGTATGCTGGATGGGCCTCCAGAGATCAGTGGGAATGTCTGGAAGCTGTAGATTTGTAAAATTTGGCTTGCACCTTTTGCTTCCTGTATAAGATGGGAGTGATCCCTATGAGCTTAGGAAGCTGTTTTGTGCACTGCAGCATTGCTGCGCTCAGGTCAGGGGTTATGATTAACACTGCTATTGAACTCTGCATTGGAGCCATCATGGAGGGCAAAAGGCATTTTTAAGTCCAGTGGAGCAACCATTTTACAAATGTAACCTCTTTATAAATAAATAAACCAACCAGATTTAAAGTATTGTCTAAAAAATTAAGTGAATGGAAAGGTGTCTCGGTATTAGCTGTACTTCTATGAGTTTAAATAAAGGAAGAAAACATTGCTTGGAATTGCGAAGATGCTGTTAAAAACGGTCAGTCTGGGTGCAAACTCCAGATAAGTGCCCAAGGACAGAAAAAACTGCATCAAGGTTCCAATGCTAGTGTTTAACGTGAAATTATATATTTGGCTGGAAAAGAGCTCTTTGTCTGACACAGAACATGGAGCTTTTGTTTATGATGTTTATTAGGGCTTACCAGGAAAGGTGGCTAATGCAGGGTGATAAGAGCATTACTAATTTTCTTTGACAAATGGCTCTCAGGTATTTTCCAGTGTACATTGGTACATTAGACTGCAATTTCTTTCATGAATTTCCTTTCCTTACAGCTATGCAATACTGATTCCATGGCAATTCTAATGCTCACACACAATGAAGTAGTATAAAGAGTGCTAAGAAAACAAGATTATAATAAATAAACATAAGGCTAAATATTTTTGCAGTCGTGTTTCTTCAAACAAGCCATAGTTATATGAAGCCTGAAGTAATTCAAAAATACATACCTAATACTGATACTTTAAAAGAAATTATTGTCTTATCTTACCAGTCTAATTTTTAGTTTCCCTTGATTCTAAGAGCTACCAGTACTAAAAATACTGCTTTCAACTAAGTTAAAGCTGAAGGACCTGCTTTTCTGCTTAAGATGTAAGACCAGTGTAGGCTTCTCTGTTTTTGTTCTTGGCAGCAATTTCCTGACTAGAATGAAAGACAGACAAGTAAGTACTGAGATGAGATACTTTTGTTAGAGAAATTATCCCCTGTCATTAGAAAATCTCTAAAACATTAAAAACTCTCTGGTTTTAATTGACTAAACCAAAAATATTTGAACCAAGCACAACCAAACCATGGAAGCTGTATAGGCAAAATAGATGAAAATTGAAAGCCTTAGGAATATGGAGTAGCAGTTCTTTTTCAATTTTCACCAGGAAATATTATGCAATTGATATTTCTTTTTCTCTTGGACAAACAGAGAGTATCTGAGCTTGGTCTGGGAGGCTCCGGCATATTTCAGTGATCCCTTTCACCCAGATAGCCTTTTGACAATTTTTTAAAACCTCAAGGAGGTCACATAACTGGATATGAAGCTCTGTGTCAGTACCATGTTCTCCCCAAAGAACAACAGCTTTCCCATATAAGTGCTATTTCCAGCTGATGATTTCATTACTTTGGAAACAGAGGCTGAGAGTAAGGAGTAATATTGTGTAGCCCTTGAACATCCAGCTCTAATCCCCAGAGCACAGCTCCTCGTTACTAGGTTTGGTTTAATGGTACAAGCCCTCTGAGGTGAAGGTCTTCATTGTTGTGTTCAGCGCTGCAGGATATTTTAAGAAAATCAAGTTCATTCAGCTCCTTATGACCATAAATTACTTAAGCCATGTGTAATAGTAATTGCAGTAACATAGTCCTGCAGCAGGAAAGAATTCATGTGGGTGGCATACTGAGTGCTCGTGAGAGAGGTATTACTTGTGTTGTAAGGCTGGGCAATGAAAATGCCCAAGTTTATTATTTGATATGAAGGAAAAGGCCTTTTCCCCAGCTCCAGAGAGCTGAGGTACTGAAATGGTCTCAGGGTCTGGCGAACCTCTGTCTTTTTGAAGGCAAAGACACTTCATCTTTCACTTACCAGCCCTGCCACTGTCCCCAGGCAAGAGTTTTCTGCTGCTGGCATGGCAGAAAAACTCTCTTGGGCTTTTGATTCCTGGAAGTAATGACAAGTACAAGTCCAAATCCTTTTTGTTCCACATAAAGCATAGCGAAGGAAGTGAGCTTCCAAGGATTCAGGACTGCAGAAGAGAGTCTTTGCCCTGGAGAATGTGCTGAGATGGAGCAATTCTTGGTAATTAAAGCCCCACAATCTGCCTTCAAGAGACAGAAATGGGAATCATCTGCTGTGGACTCTATTCATTCCTGCCTAAGAGCTTGCTATTTCTCACTCTCTGTGAGTCTGGGGATTTATTCCCATCAACTAAGGCATTTTTTTTTTTTTTTACAATTTGAGTTGATTCATCACTTAAGGATTCAGTACCTTTTAGCAATCAATACAGGAGTGCATATACTCTTGAGCACTTAACCCCTGCATGGTTTTCATGTCCCTCATGACTTCTTTGATTTTTTTGGCACTTCTCTTCAATATCTTTTACTTTTGACTGCAAGAGAAATGATTGCTTGAGGTGGAACAGAAAGTTTTTCAGTATTTGTCTTTTCTGCTGTTCAAATATAAGTATAAAGCTTATCTTCATTTGTGACACTTTATAACTCTGATCTTCTATCTTTTGTTACTTGTCATTCAGGAATACTACTGGCAATACCGAAATACTGAGTGCAGAGCATTGAACAGAAGAACCACATCCAAGAACCACAGTGTTCATGAAATTCTGAAGTTGGCAATATTTTAATGAGCAAATTCTGGAAAGCTCCAGCCATTTACATCACCCTGTCAAGTCATTATATATGTAGGGACCTACATAAATAATCATAATGCATGGATGAAGGAGGGTGTGGTTGCTTGACCATGGCTGGACACCAAGCACTCATCATGGACCTCCATGGCCTGCAGGGGCACAGCTGTCTTCACAGTGGGCTGCAAGGGAATCTCAGCTCTGGCACCTGGAGCACCTCCTGTCCCTCCTTCTGCACTGATCATAGTGCTGATTTCTTAGTGTATTGTCACTCTTCTCACCACAGTTGCATCTGCCCACAGATATTTTTCCCCTGTTTAAATATGTTATCCCAGAGGTGCTACCACTGTCATTGATGGGCTCAGCCTTGGCCAGCAGCTGGTGCACCTTGGAGCTAGCTGGCATTGGCTCTGTTGGACATGAAGGGAGCTTCTGTTAACTTCTCAAAGACACCCTGTTAGCCCCCTGCTACTGAATCCTGGACACACAACCCAATTCTCACATTTTTACCTATTTTTTGCTTTAGTATTAAATACAGCATCAACAAATCAATCAGAACCTGAGCTGCAGCCACAGGGGCATTAATAATAGAGACAGAGCTGTCATCATTCCAATCAGGCAACACCTGGAGTAATGTGTGCAGTTCCAGTCCCCAGACATCAAGGAAGACATGGACAGATTGTCAAGGGAACAGAGGGTCACAATGATTAGCAGAAATCTGAAGAGTCTGTTCTACAAGGCAAGACTGAAGGGGACAGATTTTTTTTTCTCTCCCTGAAGAAGACAAGGCTTGTGGGCACCTCATCAAAGTGTTCCAGTACTTAAAGGGAGGTTACAAAGAGGATGGAGGTTCTCTCTCCACAAGTACCCACATGGAGAAGACAAATTACACCAGGAGAGATTTCATCTCTAAATAAGATTTTTTTTTTCTTTTTTTTCAGTGAGAACAATCATTCCCTGGAACCTCTCCAGGGGTATGGTAGAGTCCCCATAAGCAGAGGTTTTCAGTGTACAACTGGAGAGGGTACCAGGTAATCTCACATAGTCTCTCTTTCCTACAAACCACCAGGTGTCCCTTCCAACCTGGCTGATTAGCCCGGCATATGGCAATGATATGGCATTCCTAGGGCAATGATTCCATTATTTTACCATGCACAGTGAAAAAGTACTTCTTTTTGTTTGCTTTAAGTTTACTACCTGTTCATTTCACTTGAACCTCCTTTAGATCTTTCCTGAAGGAATGAGTAAATGTTTTCTGTTCACATAACTTATGAATAATTAATTACTTTATTGATCACTGTCTTAATAATCTTTTGCCTATACAGAGAACTCTAATCAACATAAGCCATTCCTTACCTTTGATCTCATCAGTTGCCTTTCTATCTACTCTTTATAGTTTCCTATATGTTTTTAGTGATAAGGCACACCAGAACTGTACTCAGATACTCACAGAGTGGGCAAGTCTTGGAGCTGCTTGTGACGGAATAATGTTTTATGGTTTGTGTGGCGGTCATGTTTGCTTGGTGCCTCTTAACAATTCCTAACATTTGTTTTGCTCTTTTGACTGCCTGTTCAGTATGGAGCTGTTATTTTCATAAAACTGTCAACTACTTCCTTGACATTTTTTTCCCACATTGCAATCTGCAATATAGAAACTGTGTTTATTTATAATGCTGGGGGTTTTTTTCTCCACATGTACTACATTGCATTAATGAACACAGGATTGCATCTGCCATTTTGTTACATTTTATGCATTTACTCAGTAACATAAGCAGTCATATTCCTTTCAACCAATCTGTTCTCATAAAACACACATTTTGATAGCATAAAATAAACCTGTTTGTGCCCTCTACACCCACTATGTCCTCTGCTTGGGGGATAAGAGCAAGTTGAGAAGACTATAGGAAAAAAATCTTGAATGAAAAATATGTATGTCTAGGTTTTTCCAAAGTTTCTCTTCATAGAAAATCTATTTGTGGCATCTAAGTTGGCAGAAAGATAACCTGTCAGTCTCCCTTGTGACTGTGAAGATGGCACTACTGAAAAGTACAGATTCCTTCCATTAGGACCAGCCTATATCCGAAAGGTATTTTTTGATAGAATTTGATATATAATCCAAGTATGAGAAACTATATATATCATTTTAAGTCTTTGGATCACCCAGTTTTACAAAACACATTATGTCATTGCCTGCCAGGCCTCCAAAATTCTAGATTTAATAGGCAAATTGCATAACTGTGGTGAGGTCACTCAAATATCTTATCATCATTAGTAATATCACAGAGAAAGTGCTAAATTTTGCATTTTGAGAAATATTCCTCATCTGTGTTGAAATACATAATTTGTGCTGAGAATTATGTTTTCTGAATTAATGCACCATGTAAACAGATTATTTTAACCCATTCAAGGCATTCTTAGAGTTTCCTAAGATGGTAGAATTCCTCTCACATAATTTTAGATTATTGCATTAAAGATGCAGACTTTAAAAACCACCATCGAATGTTATTGTCATGAAGCAGATTGAGTTTTAAGATATGATTCATCCGACCTACTTCAGCAGAGGGTGAATCCCCCTTGCCTTCATTTAACTCTATTGACCAGATCTTCAGTGACCATAAGTGATCATTCAGTGACCATTCAGGTGATCAGCTCTGTTGTAGCACATCCCAGAGTGAAATGAAGCCAATACTCTACATTGGGTATTATAGGCTGGAAAGTATACTAAAGTGCATTCAAAAATACCATATTTTTCAATCAAAATAAAGAGACTTAAGAAAGAAAGAAGGTAATGGTCACTGAAGCAAGAGGAAAAGTTGTCAAAAAATTAAACACTAAGAATTCCACACCATTTTGCATTCAGGCAGAAATCTGAAATGCTGGCAGTCCTGGGCTGGATTTAAGATGTATTCATTTCTTGGTAGTTCTAATGTGCTTGTCTTCCCCCTCAGTAGGAAATACATTAGTGAAAAAATGTCAGATGTGGTCTCACTGGAGAATCAGTAAAATTAATTTATACAAATATCAAATAATAGTGAGGGAGTAACAAAGACAAAACCAGTATTGGAATAAAATTTCCTTTGGTAGGCTGGGTAAATTATAGGAGTAATTTACCTCTTTATTTCTGTTGCATAGATTCTGCAACTTCGATTTTGTGCTACAGTTTTGCCTCTGGATTTTCTGTTTGACTGATTTGGGGTTTAGCCTGGCTTCTGGAAGAATAAGGACTATTTGATTGTGTTGACAATCTGTCTGCTCTTTCTTCCCAAATTTTTTACACAAATATGATTGAACGTAATGAAAATGTCAGTGAAGTTAAGTTTCTAAAATCTCTGTGAAATCCAAGAGAGTAAAGAGACCTTCAATGCTTGAAAGCCTGCAGAAATATGAGAAAAGTAAATATGAGAAAATTTATACAGAAAAGTACAAAAAAGTGTTGTAAGACTTCTTCTTGTGTAACCACTAATATGTATTTAATTATTTCATTATTTTGTTTAATATATTGCTTTTATATTTGGTGTAACTGATATGAAATATTTATGGATTTTCTGTATCAGAAGTAAAATATTTTTAACAAAAAGATAATGCTTGATGTCATGAGCATTTTTAATCTTGTAAAAAAAAAAAACCTGGTTTCTGTTTGCAACATTTTACCAGCAGTCTGAGATAACAGTTAGAATGCTGAGATAACAATTAGAATGATGAGTTGACAACATATTTCCCAATTTCTTGGGAAATTAATTATGCACACATGTACACACAACAAATGAATGTCCTGCCCATTCTATAAGACCAATACATGTGTAACTGTAAATGTTCAAAAGCTGAAAGTAGTACACTACAAATCATAACTGAAGAAAAATTAGAGCAATGAGACTTCCACAAATTCCTCCATAGTAAATTTGCTACGTGGCTTGTTTTAGGGCTTTTTATTGCATATATTGTTTAATTGCTTCCAAAAATCAAAGTAAGAGGTTAAAATTCTCTGGATTTGCAAAAATCTCTTCTAACTCCTCATATGGGCTTCAGTGTCTCTTGTCAGATTAAAAGTTCTTAAAGCTTGAAAACCATGAAATAAAACTGGGTGACTCTGTCACCGTGAAGACTTACCACAGTAACTAACGCCAGTCTTCATCTGACAAAAATTCAGACAGGCAAGGACACTGAAATATCACCAGTTGTTAATTTTTAGTCGTTATAAAAAGGTTTACATTTTCAATTTTTTTTTTAAAGTATATGGCAAAGCTGATCCAGAAATATGGAAGAGGCCTCTTGAATTCTGATATATTTTTTGAGCAGGAAGAAGATCTACTGAAAGCAGCTCAACAAGAAGTGCTTTCCCAGACTGAAGAACACCTGTTCACATCCCCAGTGCCTTGGGGCTAGGGGACTAGGCCAGGACAGGACCAGGGGACAGGACTAGGCCAGTGTTCAGTGTCACCAGTGCAAGTCCAAGTATTGAACCTGTCCAAATTGCATATCCATTCTCTAAAGAATAGAAATTTGGATGGACTAATATGCAGAAGAAGAATTTTAGGATTTTATGATAATAACTTAATACTAGTTTTCCACTGCAAGTGTATCTGCAGGCTTAGCAAGCTCTTAGGATGCCATCACATAGTCACTGTAAGATTGCATTTTACAGAAATCTTCAGTGAAAGGATTATTAAAATGGAAATTTCATGTGTTCACATTTCTTATTCTCTCCAGCTGAGGACAGCCACCAAATCTATAATCTGTAGTTCAGAAGCTGATGAAGTTCCTTCATGAGCTCCATGGGAGAGGGAGAAACTTTTACCAGCTAAAAATCTGACCTGATGTCAGATGACAGGATGAAAGTAACAGGGAATTTGAAGACAGCTGAGTCTGACACAGGCCCTGTTACCACAGAAGGTTTGTGTGTCATGTGGGCTCTGCACCTCCATGAAGCCAACGCCATCAGGTGCTTTAGTATTTGACTTTGTGCCAGCCCAGGCTTACATTATGTTTGCTTAGCTTTTAACTTGTTTTTTCCTCTAGCATTTTGCAAGATTCCCACCAAAGTGCCTGCAGGATTGATCCCTTTTTCTATTTGAAATGCAAAATTCAAGGTAAGAACAAAATCAAACAGGTCATGGCAGCTGACAGAGAGGTAAAACCACTGTCTGTATAAAAATGACTGACAGGATATTTCTGGTGTTGTCACATCACCAAAAGTCTTGCAAAGCTTTCAGTCTTTCACAGTGAACAGCACTATCTGATGCCAGATAGATTCCTGGGACTGCTCTTCTGTTTTCTAGTGTAATTCAGAGGCAAGTTAGGCATTGCTCAAAATATTCCAATTTGCTTTATAATTAATTGTATTTCTCCAGCCAGCTTCAATTCACAGAAGACAAGGGCCTCATTCTTAACGATGTTGCACATTTTATCCTCTCCAGTTGTTTAGCAAATCCCTTATTCTGTCATAAGTTTTTCATTTCCCCCCTGACATTTCACCCACTATATTATGGGCATCATCTGAGGATTTAAATCCAAAAGCTATGCTGTGGTCCCAAAGCTTCGAATCGACATTGAAAGATGTAGTTCAGCTGTTCTTCTATAAATATACCACAATTATAAAGAAATAAGGGTCAATATAGACTCCCAGAGAGCTCCACATTAACCTGCACTCACTATATTTAACTAGAGACATGAAAGCTACTTAGTTTCAAGGAAGCATTTAAGTATTACAAATTCATGAATTTACAAATTCATGAATTATTGATTAAATAGAAACCTCTCTGGAATTTGAACAATTTTTATTTGAACATATTCCCCATATTTATGTACAGGCATCTTAACAGCATTGTTCAATTTCAGTTTGGGGTTTTGAATATACAGCAGGAGGCTCTCATTTTTTAAGCATCTGGTGCATTTGCATTACAAGTATGGTTTGCACCAAGGGTTGTGAGCTTGTTGTCACTACCGCCGAAAATTCAGCTCACAACCGCATCCAGTTTCCCTCTGTCCTCCCCGCTCTGCTGAAGAAGGTGGCATTTGGGATACAGAGGAGTCCCAGAGGTGTGCTGGCATGGGATTCAGGCAGGTGAGACAGGCATCATTTGAGAAGGATTATGTGGCTTATTGTCAGTTTGTCTTTCCTCTATTTAATTCCAGAAAACACTTCTGTTACAATTTCTGTCTCCAGGATTGACTGAAGCAAATCAGGCAGCTCAGAAACTGCTGGTGCGATTGACAATGTAGCAGGCCTAATTAGCAAATATCAGCAAACACTTAGAAATTTGCAAATGAAAAATTATTCACTTTGCAGCACCTACTTAAAATATATAGTGTATTCAACACTCTCAGAAAAGGAAGATACATCCTGTGACTGCAGTTCTTTTGCCAATGGAATCTGGAAACAGATAAATGACCCTGAGATTATTTCTGTTGGTTAGAGGACGGTGCTAATAACACCAAGATTGTAGATTCAATGCCTTTTAATGAGCCATTTAAGAGTTGGACTTGATGATCCTTATGGGTCTCTTCCAACTCAGAATATGCTGTTAATCTGTGAAAATCTGTCCCTTGTTAAATTATGAAAAGAATTCTTGTTTTGGCCTCCTGCACAAAAATCTCAGAGTCAGATTTGGAATGGTATATCTAGGGAGGTTTGGGGTCAAGATTTCCTCTGCTGAAATAACTTCATGCAGCTGTAATTTCATAGAGAGGCAAGGTGAAGTCAGTCCTGCATCAGAGACAATGCATTTTGTGCATTCAGTGACACAACCACAAAATCTGAACAAAAACAAGAGGCCCATGAGGAAGTCATAGATCCTAGACAACAGGACCAACACACACTGATTGATGCTGGTCTCCAACTCTTCCTTGATGATTTTCTGTAAAAAACTCTTTCTGGAGAACATATGACCTCTTCTTCTATTGGAGGAAGTGACCCGAAAGGAAAGTGAGAGAAGATAGAGATCTTCCATCCCATGTTTTAAATGATTTGGTTTCAGCCACATGAAATCAGACAACTTTATCAGCTCTGATTTTTTACCATCTGTCTTTATCCCTGGTAATGTAATAATCCTTCTTCTCAAATGTAATTTGGAGCTTTAGCCATTAAAATGCAAGACTCACACTGTCCTTAACAATTTGAACATATCAGTCATATAGCCCAGATTTGTATGTTTGTCCTGGCAAGCCAAAGACAGACAGACTCTGACTGATTGGTGATAATAATCATAAGTGAGTCTGCAAAGCTACCATCGTTGTCAATATAGAAGCATCACATGGAGAGATATCAGTTGGATTTCCCATCACAGCCTGCTGTATGACCCTCAGGTTAATCTTTGACTGAGTCCTGAACAGTCTGCATCTCTTTCCTTCTCTTCAGCTTGAGAGCATTCCATGGAGATTGTTTTCCATTATTTCTTCTTCATAGGTTGGTTTCTCCACTGATTTTCTTTCTGTTCAACTTCACTGCATTCTTTTATTCAGGACTGATGTTTCTATCTAGTATTTTCACTGCTGAGTTTCTGAACTGTGTTCCTTTCCCAAGAGAGAAAGAAGCTGGAACAGAAAGACCAGGACTGCCAGTCCAGGTAATAGTGGTTTGGCACCTTTTCACACCTAAAATCTTTATAATTTTATGAACCTCATGACACCTCAGACTCTGCTAACCAGACGGAATATGACTGCCCAAAGCTTCAAGGACACTCAAGGCTACAAATGAGTTGTGCACACCAAGGGAAGAAACTGCCTCTTCAATGTCAGGGCCAGTAGCAGTGGGACATATTTAATAAAACGTGCTGTGCTAGGCTTTAAAATCCAGTCCTAACATGGTTTTTGAGCACAAAAGTCTGCTTACGAGTCCTCCCTGTTGTTTCTGGTCACTTTCACTCTCCATTAAAAAACTCTTGTGGAGGATATGGAGAATGTCCTTTGTGTCCAGAGAAAAGCTGTAATGATACAACCTCACTGACAAGGGACTTCTTGTATTTAGCATAAAGATAAAAAGTAAAAAGATGGTTTTTGTGTCTGGTTTCACATAATAATTCTAACTTGAGGCTTAGTAGGGGTTTTAGTGAATACTTGCTGTAAAATGTGAACAACCTCTGCATTAATTCTGAGACAACTCTCTTGTGTCTTTTCATCCTCACTGATGAATGGACTGGTAAAATTTCCCAATTTTCTCTTGCATTACATGTTTCAGCTAGCATGTGATGTATTTCTGTCCCTCTGGGGCAGCCTGAGGATTTGACAGCTTCCTAAACCGTGAAGGAAGACCAAGGTTTTTCACCATTCCTTTTGTAGTCCCTCAGTCCACCCTTGCCAGACACTGGGAGCGAAAATGATGCTGTTCTTTTGGTGAGTCTATTGATACATAGAACCAAAATTGAGGAACCATACCCAAAATAAAAAGGTAGTGCTTTTGGAACACAACAGCAAAGTTTTCTTGACAAGACAGAATGAAGACAATAAGAAATGTAAGAGGAGGTGCTGTAAGGAGGGGAGCAGAACATTGATTTGGTGTCTCATTTCTGTGTCCCAAGAACTAGAACAGCAGTTTACCATTTCCATCCCATGACTACCTGGCCACCTTCAGACCTCAGTGGTCTCAGGGCTGGCTCAGACTGATTGCTGTGCCAGCCATTCTGTACGGCTGACTACAAGCTGCAGAGCATACATAGGGCAGTGGCAGCAGGCACAGTGTTGGCAGAATCTACTACCTGAAATGTGAGTCCTTCAACTGTCCCTGTTCTGTTCCAAGTTTTTCAATTATATACTCTGGTTTTTAACATTATAAGAACTAAACCTTGCAGGAAAGTGACCTGATTTCAAGTATCAATTAAGAAGAATGAATGGAAGAAGAAAACAAGGTGCATAAACAAGGGTTAACTTGTTGAAAACATGATGGCTGCTGGACCATTTATTCTTTGGTCTAATGCTGTATAGTTTATGCTTTTGTCCCTCATCCCTTTGCAAGATGATTCCCGTGCTGTGTATACAGAGGAAAACAAGACTGCACTGCATCACTCAGTCCAGAATTAAAATTTTCCAAGCATTCAACTTTAAAATCCTTCTTATTAAATCAAAATTTGCACTGAGTAAGTACTATTTATTCCATAATGCTTGCTTAATTTCTGTTTTTATCATATGAAGTGGAATTGTGTAGTTCTGTTTATGATATCAAATGCTCTGATTTTTCATAATTAAGAGCTTTGTTTGTCAAATTGTTGATGTTTGCACATCACAGCAATGGAGAGAGCAGTGCTGTGTACACATGTAAGATGTTCATAGAGAATGCAACTGCAGGCATTTGGTGTTTGTACAAGCTATAGCTTCTAGCAAAATCTGGTGTTGTGTGTTGGGACATCACTGTATAACACACACTCATCTCAAAATTTCTTCTCTACTTGCATTGGGGAAATCTTTCATTCAAACAACGACCTCAAAACTATAAATCCATTTCCTGCTTGACTTAACACTCTGGCCTTGTTAATCTGGTGTCTAGGATTATCCAATTTGCATGTGAAGCAGGAGTATTTTCATTCTGGGACCTGGATGAAAAGTTTTGCCCATAAAGTGAAAATGACCTTTCCACTTAAAAAAACCCAAAACCCAAACAACAGATGTTTTTTCAGTCTGTTACCACTCTATGGTCAGACAAAAGGCTTACATACTTTGCATGATTCTTAGTTCTTTACAAGGAAAGGGGTGGTTGAAGCCTTTCTGCTCTATGCTGTTAGAAAGAGAAGTTGCTTAGCCTGATGTTTTTGTTTTAGCTTCTGCACACAGAACTCCTGAATTAACACTATTTCCCTACTAGTTTCTAATATAGAGAGAGTTTTATATGTGTATAAAGATGAGTTGGTTACAGTTAGTGAGCAGCACAGGATGTTCCTGTTGGTTTTCTTGAAATGTGGCAAAAGTCTGCCTAAAACTTTTAAGTGTCTTCCCTCCTGCTACTATGGAAGAGATGTGGTGAAAAGTACAGTTGGTGACAGTTTCCCACGCATATGTGACTGCCTTCAGAACTGTCCATAACAAATATCTTCCTTTCTGTTAAAGTTTTGAAGAATGCCTCATCTCTTCTAGATTCTGTTCTGGCAACCATACTTCACAAAATTAAACTGCTTTGATCATTTTCTCCAACATCTCTTTGTAATTCTTGTCATTGCTTATTGTGAAGACAGCATTCTAAAACAGAACTCAAAGCTGATCAATCTAATCCATCCTGTATTTTTCATGCTAACAAAAAAACAATTCTTTTTTCTTTTTGCATATTTCTTTCATGCGGTTTTGAAATATGTTGGTGCATAGATGTTTCATTGTCCATGGAAGACACTTCTGTGGTCCAAGACTTCGAAAAATTGGAGGGCTGGGCAATCACCAAACCACATGAAATTCAAGAAGGGAAAATGCCAGATTCTACATCTGGGATGGGGCTATCCTGGATGTATGGACACAGTGGGGAATAAGAGGCTGGAAAGCAGTGCCATGGAAAGGGAGCTGGGGGTCCTGGCTGATGGTGAGTTGAACTTGAGCTAGCAGTGCCCTGGCAGCCAGAAGGGACACCGTGTCCTGGGGACATCAAAGTCAGCCGGGCAAGGAAGGGGATTGTCCTGCTCTGCTCTGGGCTGGGATAGCCTCACCTCCAGTGCTGGGGGAAGTTTTGGGTGCCACAATATAAAAAAGAGTTTCAACTATGAGAGAGTATCCCAAGGAAGGCAAGGTGAAGGGCCTTGAGGGGAAGCCGCATGAGGAGCGGGAAGGGAAGTGGCCACAGCACCAGCCTGACAGAGTTCCAGAAGGGTTTGGACAATGGTGTGATTCTTGGGAATGGTGTTGAGCAGGGCCAGGAGTTTGACTCGATGATCCTTGTGGGTTGCTTCCAACTCATCTCATTCTATGATTTTGTGATTTCTGAATAGCCAAAATTCACTAAATTTCTGTTTTTATAGCTATGACTCAGTGAACAAGCTTTAAAGTTCCTCATCCTTTACTGGAGCATTAAAATTCTGATCCTATACTTTATCTGATGAACACTTCACATGATATGAATTTAATTTCTTTTGGTTAAAGTAATAATAATTAGGCTATAGATAGAATTAGTTAAGCCTACTAAGATGTTGATGTGGGATACTTGTCCTTATTCCTTTGTTGTTGTGTTTAATGCCTTACACTATTAAATGTTTGTATTTCAGAGGGCTGAAACTCAATAAATTTTTCATATCGGTACAAAAAGCTGAACTTAATGTAGAGCACCTTTAAGTTGGAGATCTTTCCTGGGTTGCAGTTCCCACCTCCAGTAAGAAACCGTTATGTCCCTGATTGACTATAGAAATGTATTTGTTATGCTAAACTACTATTGAAGTTTTGTTTCTTGGAGATAACATTCTGAACTGATGTGTGAATAGTGGTGCCACAGACATGGTATAACAGATATGTTGGATTCAGAGTAAAGATTTTCTGCTACAATTAGTCTAACAGTCTTGTCATGGTATTATTTTGTAATAAAATGCATTTTCATAGATGCATTTCAAAAAAAACTTCATTTTTTTTTATTTTGCATTCCATCCTACATGTTACCTGAGACAGTAAGATAACTTTATTATACAAATTTGAATCAATTCTATAATCATAATTTTATTGGTAAATTGATGCATTTTGCACAATTATTGTATTATAAAATGTGCATGGATATATTAAAATGTCAGCATAGCTATTCTGGAAAACACTCTGACTTTTTCTTCTTCAGTGGATTCCCTATCTCCTTGTTTTATGTTCCTGTAATCTACTGCTAGAACAATATCTGAAAGAGCTGGTTTTATCTCTGATAATCACTAAAGCATCACTCTTCAGGAAATTATTGTTTAATAAGCTTGTCAGAAGGACAAGTGTGAAGAAGTTTAATTAGTCAATATACAACTTATTGATATTCAGTGGTGCAGAAATCACAGATAAGAGTTTTACCTTCATGTACCAAAATTTAAGGTTGATGGTTCTGAAAAATATGATGCAATTCAGGTTTTTTTGTGCTCTACATGGGGAAGACTATTTTTGCATGAAATTTTTCATTTAATTTTTTTTTTATTTATTCTTCAGCACTCTTCCCTTTTTTCATTAGTTAATACACAAGTGAGTACTTGACTGAAACCTGACCTGCTTCTGAAGTGGCTGGCACAGTTGTGCTCTTTGTGCATCATGAGTGATCAGGTAAACTACCGGAGAACGGTTTGTCACAGGGGAGGAATCTGCTCAGTGATTGCCAGTTCTCTGGGTAAATTACACTAACTGCTGGCTTTTGCATGCCTGTGTAAAGTGAACCCTAATTAATCCAGCCATGAAAGTCCTGCTTCATCTTCTGAACCTAGCTCATTATGAAAAATGTAAACAGCTCTCTCAAAGCACTCTGTGTGAACATTAATTTCTGCTCTAATGATGCTTATTGTCTGATTGACTTAGCTTTGTCTTATTTTTTACCATAAATGCACTATTTCTTGTTTTTGTTCCATCTTCATCTTTAGCATTCAGATTGGTGTTTCCCAATAACCTGCCTTAAAATAAACCTCCATTTTAGTACTTCAACCAATTGGCATCTCTCTGGTATGCTCCAAAATGATTCTTTTAATACTGGTGTGGAGTGATCCTCCCACTGGCATGCAGTATACAAAGGATGCAGGAGCAGCTCCCAGGAGTGGGAATCAACAGCCTTGGGGAAGATTCAAAGAAGAATTTAGTTCTTCAGTTATATATCCTTAGATTAAGTCATTTTTCTAATAGAAATTATGCCACAGAAGCAACTTTAATTAAATCAATACCAAATTGTCCTTGGTGCCTCCAAGCTCCTAGAGGATATAGAAGCCGTGTCACCAGGAGAATTAAAACCCATTAGAAAAAGCGGGGGGTTTACCCCTTTTGCCTGTAAAGGGCTGAGAATACAAGGTATTTATCAGTGCAAATCAGGATACCCCATCCTTTGATACACATTTGGTGGATCTCCTTTCTACCCTATGAAGTAGGTCCATTCTACTGCACAGTCGTATAAAAAATCATGAATGGAAGGCATGGGAACAGTTACATCCTCTCTTTCCAAAGGAATAAGTAAGTCCAATGTTTTGACTCATTCATTCTGTGATTATTCAGAAAAAAAAAAAAAAAAAGAAAAAAAGAAAAAAAAACAACACAGAAAGATCAAGGATGCTGGAGAAAAGAAAATTCAGATGGGAGAAGGGAGGAGGACGCGCAAGTTAAAGCAGTCCCTAGTTTGAGAGTGAGCACTTGCCACAGCTTTCATTTTGAGCCCATCCATTTGCCTTTTCCACACTCAAGGATGGAAGCCACTTTCACCTTCCTTGTCTCTTACCCATCTTTTCTAGAACTTGTTTGTCCCAAAAATATGAAGGCTCTTGATTCAGAGTGTTGCCAAGAATATGCTGCATTATGGATTATTTTGATCTTCATTTAGTATCTCATTAAAGAGCATGTTTTGTTTAAGTAGTGATGAGGCTATTCATAAGTAATTCAGTGCCACTTAGAGAAAAATCAATTGTAGGAACATTAAATTTTCATTAAACATGTTAAATACAACCTAACAGTCCAATGGTCTCCAGTCTTATATGTTTTACTGCAATATTACTGTAAGTAACAGTCAGCCTGTTATGCAGGATTAGGTGGTAAAGAATACTTTGCATGCTTCAAGATGAAGGAAAAAAGTGGGGCATTTTTCCATTAGCATTCACTCTGTAGGGATCTTCACTTACAGGACCATCTGCACTTCTGGAGATGCTGTGAGTTTGAAGTGAGTCGTGTGTGCAAGATGAGCAGATTGGAGCTGTCTGGGCAAAGAAAAATCAGACACACTGGTTTTTTGTGGGAATATAACATATTTTGTAGCTCCTGTAGGCCTGGGAACATCACAAACTGCAACTCCTTGCACTTCATTCTCTCTGATCCTCACCTTTTTTTGATTATTTTGACATGACTTCCATGTCTTCCTGTCCCATAACATTGATCTTGTCCCCCTCAACACAGAAAATTCTACTTGTTATATCCCAAACCTCTTTCACATTTCACACCAGTGTTTTACCTCCCCTCTCCCATTTGCTACTGCTCTGACTCTCAGCTAACATGCCCAGTCATCTAGTCCACAGTCCATACTTCCCCCATAGCTGTTACACAGCTCACAGTCCTGTGAGAGAGCCATCCTTAGCCCAAACTTACCTGCCCCCTGATCCCACTTCTGCAATCTGGCTGTACCCTGTCTTGCTCTCCTCTCAGCCCCTTCCTCCCTCCCATGCCTGTTCTTCCCCCTTCCTTTTTCCACTCCTTGCTGTTCTGCCTGAATTCCAGGCTTCTCCTCCCACTTCCCTCCCCCGTCCTTTTCTTTCCTGTTCTTGGTTTCCAATTTAACCAAGTCTTCTATTTTTGCCAAATAGCAAGCTGCAGGAAATCCCTTCTGCTACTGGTTGCATATCCCTTGGCTGTAGCAGGGGGGAGTAAAACTCCTCCCCAGGCTATAGCATAGAAGGTTGTGACCAAGTCACATCAAGAAAGTCTTTCAAACAGAGCTTTATGGATGGAGCACCACCATCATTCAGCTTGTGCTGACTGATACTTATGACATTCTGAGAATCTCACAGCTGGCCTTTCCAGGTTTAGCATGTAACAACAGCATGGCATGATCCTATTAATTTGAGTGCAAGGTTTACCTCAGCTCTTTCTGGCGATGTTTCATTTCTGTTTATCTATCACAACTAACTGACTGCTGCTCAGAATGGGATGTACACATGTGACACGTCTTTCTCTAGTTCCTCTGATAAGTCAGTCTGTAGCAGTCAGTCGGGCACCAGTATAAGAAGAACCTGAATTTTATTTCACAGTTGCTGCCTGTCTCTTTTGTTCTGATACATCTATCTAAGCATAGAAAATTATACTGTAGAAGTACAGAAAATCTGATTAGATATATGACTGCTTTTTCTGGTGTCACAGATAACTACAGCAATGCAGCTATACCATATGATAGCACTTTTACCCATTCCAGCCTTTGGAAAGCATCAGCTACTCCTCTTCAGAACAATTCTATGCTGAAGTTTGCTCTTGGATTCTATAGGAGAGAAGTAAATGCATACATTTTGCTGTTAGTACCTTGAGAGACTCGTCTGCCTGGATCATGTCTGGAAAAAAAATATGTGATCTTGAGCCACGAAAATTAAAGAGAAAATCCTAATGTTATACAAAAGACCTCCACTGACTTGTACAGAGATGGACTGTGGTAAATGCATCTCTTTGCTTCAGAATTCTGTGTATTTAACACCACTTTATTTTAAAGATGGCAAAATGATGTTTGATTCACAGACAAATGATCTTCAATTAACTTTGGAATATAAAAAGCTGTGGTTCAAATACAGCAACAATGCAATAAAAGATGTTGATCATTGTATTTTCCAAGGTTTCACCTATACAAATATGAAAGTAATTTTCAAAAGAATGGTCTCTTGCACTGATACTTAAAATTTTTATGGAACAAAAGAATTGTATTTGTATGTGAATACTGGCATATTATCAAGATAAGTGGTCTGAGGAATTCAAACTAGATTATTGTCCTTATGATGGTGTTTACATCTACCTACAAGGCTGTTTCTCTTTGAGAAACTTTGAGTCCTGGTGAATTATATATATATTTTTTTCTATGCATTTCTAAGATGTTCTAGGGGTTCCTAAGAATTAACTGTTTCCACTGAGTAACAAACCTTTGAGTTTCAGCAGATTATTACAAGTTAACATCTAAAACCTGAGTGTTGAGTATTGTACTAGAAACCCTTTTCCCAACGACTTCCCAGGGATGAGGGAGACTGTGGACTCATGCCCTTTCCCTACTAAACACACTCTCAGCTGACCAACTGAGTATCAATATTAATACACTATTGCTAAAAATGATTGCTCTTACACATTAAAAATAACTATTTCATGTAGTCACAAGTTTGAACAGATTTTCCAATTCAAGAATATGCTACTTTGGCTCCTTCCAGCCTGTTTTAATGCTGACCTCCCTGGAGAGTTCCTAACTAGTTACATGATTTGGCAATTTAGGAAAGCAACAGAATTTCTGGGATTCTAGAGTCAAGGAAGATGTCAGCAACTTCAAACATTATTACTTAAATAAATGTTGCCAACTTTTGATGGATGACATTTCAGGGCATGGGGTCATATCACTTTAATTTGTTTTTAAGGACAATGAAAGGTGGGCTTGGTTCTTGTCCCCTTTTTGTTGTTGTTTAACAAGTAAGCTTCTGGTCACATGCCCTAGTTTTCATCATATTTCTCTTTGCCTTGGTTAAGTGATGCATAGATAAAAGATGATTTCTTGCTTGTATTCAGAAAAATGACTTAGTGCATGCAGTCCCCAGCAGAGAGGCACATCTCAGGACAGAGGAGAGAACAGTAGTGCTCTTCAATGCCCTCCAATCAGCAGAGCCTTTGTAAGGGTAACCCTTCCTCTGCCACAATCTATACATGTAGATTAGTTTATAATAAACTGCAGCTGCTTTTCTCTGTGTGATGAGAGGAACAAAAAGGTGCATTGCATCCATCTTCTGTTAACAGCATTGAACTGCTATTAGTCAACTCTTCTGAACATTTTCTTTTTCAGTATCTCAGAAAATATTTTCTTGAATTTCTATGGGCAGTGAGTAAAAACTGGGTGAAGGTTCTGAGATCTGGCTTACTGTGGACAATTTACTATTCCACTTCCTAAGATACATGTAAAATTTACATGTTTTGTAATGCCAGAGTGGCTGTTTTGATAATAAGAATGTTGGGGTGTTTGGTTTGTTGTTTTTTTTCCATAAGGCTAGACAGGCAGGAAGAGGGGCATTTTAGGCTGCTGCACCAGGTGAAATAACTTCATTAGGGCTGACAAAGCCAAACAACAGAAGAGCTGAATACAGAACATGGTTATAGAATATACAAAATATGCTGGAGCAAATATTTTTCTGCATTGTTATGATGTAAATAAAAGCATAGTAACATTTCTTCAGATTTATTTATAATTTGAGTATATCCCAACTCATAAAATCATACATGGTACCTAGATATTTTGAACTAAGTCTTTTGGCAATAGCTCTAACTTAAATACAATTGAAATGGGATTTCATTTGCTGCTTGCTGAATTCTGAACTATTTCAAGCTTTAGAGTGAGAGATATATTCAAAAGAATATCTATGGTATAATTTCTCTGTTACCTTTAGTTTATATTTACCACATAATGCTTAGGACAAACTCACAAATCCTTGGAAATGCATGGCTGTGGGAGCTTGACACTAATCCTTTCTGTTAAAGACCACTCTCAAAGAAAGCAAATTATTACCACCAGGCTCATATTTGTCTTTAGTGAGGATGTTTACCTGCTTATGTGAAGCCTGTTGCAAGATTTTGCTCCAAACTAACAGTGCAGGCACAATGGAACCCCACATGAACATTAACACTAAGTAACTCAGAATAGCAGAAGATTTGAATTTAGTCTATTACTTTGAATTTCCCTGTCACGTGGATTTAAAATTCATCCTTACCATATGTTTCTGTCAGATTCATTGCAAAAACTTAGCTTTAATTTTTATATTAAATTGTCACAAATTCCTATGGAAAAAAATAGACTAAGCTTTAGAGGTGATCTGTATTTAAGAGTTCAAAACTTCTTACAGTGCCCATCTAAAAATTTTATACACTAAATTAAAAATTCATTGTAGAAGTTAAACTTAAGACTTGCTCTAATACAGGAAAGTGCAATAATATTTTGATCTTATTATGCGTATTATGTATTATTATATGTAGTTATGAATACACCTGTCAAGTCAGATCTCACACTAGCAACACTTTGTATTTTATGGTACAGATTTATGAGATTTTTTCATGTCAAATTTTGTGAAGCCCTAAATGGCTTGGAATTTAAGTTCCAGTGTTCCAGATGTGCCTTTGTCATCTTCAGGGATTTCCAAATTGGAATAGCGCCCATGAGAAAGTCAGAGGGGGGAATAATGAATAGTTCTGGGGTCTTCTATTTCCACTTCTTTTCCTTCCATTATATTGGTCTGCTTTTTTCATTTTTCATTTTCATTTTTCATTTTTCATTTCATTTTTCATTTGAAGATATGTCGAAATGAGGTTGACTTCTTGGGATGAGAACTCAACAACATATTTTTGTGATTGTTTTTATTCTAACCATGGAAGATAGAGGGATCAGTTCGGATCTGGATCCTGTAGACTTTAAAATCCATCTCTTTCACTGACAAGAAAACTGCCTTTACTGTTTATTCTGACCAGTCCTATTGAAACAAAGATGCTGAGAAAAATTCAGGAAGGACTCTTAAGAGGATAGGAACTCTACATCCCAACAGATAAGGTAGTTCTGAGGGAGCTATGGGCTTCATTTTTTTGTGTCCAGCACTGTAGTGGTGTGTTTTGGGGTTTGACCAGTTTTTGTATGCATTTGTTTGTTTTATGTTGTTTAACAATGGTTTTCCCCATACACCCCATTTTACCTCATTATGGCTTACTCCGGTTATGGTTACTGATCAATCATCATTTATGTGACACCTGGATCCTGTCTATCACTTCAAGACCTCACATTTTGTCTAGAAGATTCTTGTGAAGGCTTCAGGTGATTGGCAAGGTCTAGGTTCCCCGTCCCCCTTTATTCCTTGATTTGTTCAATGGTTTGTCACTTAGGTTCGGGGTCACTCCCTTCCCATTCTGGATTGGTTCCAAGCTGTAACCTCCCCATTCCCCCGCCCCCAGATTTAAGGGGAGAACCAACGGGTTTGACAGGCTTTTGGTGGATGATTCCTGGGTGGAAGGAAGTGGTGTGAATCTAATAAAACCCTATTCCACCGGAAGCTCCATTTCTTTATTTCTCACATTGTTCACGCTGCTGCTGAGGCAACGACCCACAGGAATGGAACTGTATTCCAGAATACAGAACCACGCCTTCCCGCGGCACTGGTGCTAGAGCTAGTCAGGGAGTGCGGGCGAAAGCCCCGAGAGAAGCACCACACCCCCACACAGCACTATTTTCTTATCGCTGTTCCCAGAGAGCCCTCCGGCTAGCTGGGCTCTGTCGTGATATGGTGAAGTTTTAGGCAGGTCCGGACCCCGAGCAGAAGCGTGCTTATTTAGGAGAAGGAGCGACTCACAATCGGTGGTAAAGAAGGTGTTTATTCAGGGCGGATGCCCAGGTGTTCAGGCTTGAGTGCGTGTGCGAGAGCCAGGACCAGAGAGCGAGATTTTGGGTCTCCCCTGCCTTATGAACAGGGCTCGAACTCAATGGAAATTAAGGGGTGTGACCAAATCAGAGAGGGTGTTACATTACCATTTAGGGGTGAAAGGGGTGGAGAGAACTATGGCTGGGCCATCTGGTCTGCCCGGGCTATCAAGAACCTTGGGTGTGTTCACAGATAATATATAATAGATTCTTAACAACTGGAGCCAGGGCTATCAGTAAAGAAAAGATGCTGGCCTTGGGTATTGATAACATACAATAGACTGGGCCTGGGCCATCAAGGGACATACTGTGGAAAAGAGGAACCCTTTATGTGACTTAAGAACTGTGATCAAGGGAAGCAGGGATGTGGGGGTAGGAAGGAAACCTTTTACAGAACTTAGATACAAAAATTATACAAAAATTAAAAAACCCAATTCCACACCACTACATTTTCTCTTTGGTAAAAACCTCTGTCCATGAAATAGATGGTGTAACTCAAGTCTCCACAGATCTGTGAAGGACTTTTGGTGAAGATCCTTATCTAGTTGGTCTATACTTCTGTCTTCCAGCTGCCTTTTCTACAGCAGTTATGATGAGGTCTGTCTCTGCTAGTGTAGGACAGAATGAGCCTGGAAGTATGGATCTCCCTTCACACTTCCTATCTGCATCCTGATGAGGAGCAGAGACATCCAGAGCCCATCACTTGGGTGTAAGCTTGTAGGTCCCAAACAAAAAACGTAGATGTTGAGGGAACTTTGAGATCAAGAGGCCGGATGTAGTTAATACAACCTGATCAGTCTGTGTCACACTGCTCCTGAATATTTGTGGGTTTTGGAGATGGTGTTTAGTTTTTCCTATATGTCAATTCCTGTTTAGAAGCTCAGAGCAAACATAAACTGGATAGCCAGAAGTAAACATTTTTGAGGAGTGAAACACTGTCAAAACAATATATTTCTTAATTGAATTAGATTATAAAGTGTAATTACTGGAAATTTCTCAACTTACCTTATTTTCCTCTGGATTTCCTTGCATTTGGAAGCACTGTTCTGACATTACAGGCTGGCTCTAACACGCAAAAATCCTTCTAATAAATTTCAGTCTTGTTTCAGATATTGCTACTGTGCTGGAACTGCTCTTGAGAGAGTTTGTAATGAGGATCTGTTGCTTCAAGCTAACTGAGAAGCTTCTTTCATTGTCTTGATTTATCAGCAGCCTTTGATGCTGTTGACGATGTGGCCCTATTACACTGCCTTCAGCACCTCCTGGGTTTTCCAGGCTGCACACTTCCCTGTTTCACATCGGTGTTTATTGAGCCCTGTCTCTACAGTTATATACTGCAGTTCTCTTGTCATACTGATGCCTTAAGCTGGGTTGTGCAATTGGATTTTGATGGTGCAATTTGCCATGACAGCGCGGCAGAATAGTAAAATTCTCACTTTTGTTTGCTAATTTTTTATCTATAACACACACCAGGTGTGCAAGAGCGATAATCATTTGAGGAATTATGCAGCTGGTTGTTTATGGATCTGTATGATAATGTGACCTGTAACAATACTTGACACTTCCATGTAACTGACTTAGGTTCTAAGACCATATGGTGTTAAACTTGCAGGTCTTGTGCTGAGAAAAAGCTATTTTAAAACAATTTAAAAAGGTTGATTATATTACTACATGGAGTTTTTTTCTTCTCATTACCATGCCTTGAAAGAAAGGTGTTCTTCCTGTTAACAAGCAGTGTCTGTTACATACAGACTTTCCTATTTGCATCATTCATTGATTTTAATGTGGAGCCAGTAACTTGGCAATGGAGCTTGGACATCAGAAACGTAAATGTGGAAAACATCATGAGGTCAAAGTTTGCTCTCTGTCTCTGCTTCTTACATTCATAGGCCAGAGACACCTGTCTTTCTATCCTGGATTTCCAGCCATTCATCCATTTCATGCTGTCCTGTGCAGCAGAGCAGATATACCTCCTCTCTGCTGCAGGGCTTTTTTCCAAAATGACCAAAAAATACATGTGGAATCCTCCTCATGCTTGATATGGGAGTTTCTCCAGTGCGTGAAGAAGAGCCTTCATTTGTAATGCCAGCTTCAGACCTTCTTTACTTTTTTTTTTTTCCCATATGAAGTCTAATCTCTAACCTAATGGGGTATTATGCCCAGGAAGCAAGATGTCTACTTTTAATGACACAATAAAATTTCCTGCTGCATGGTTTCCTGATGGATTTCTACAATTTTTCTTTGCTAGTTTAAAAGCCAGTGCTTGTGGCCGTGGAAGGTTGTTTTCAGTGGACCAATAGGTATTCCTGCACTGCTGAATAGAAGTGCCAGCTAATAAACCTGACCTCTGCATCCCAGACCACTTACTGCCTAAGTGTTAGCATTGCTGAGCTGGAGCTTGGCTGTCTGCTCCTAAGCAGCTGGGAGGACTGCATGAACACAGGACACTGAGCTCTGAAGTGATGGACACGGGGGCAGGTGCTGAAGACCCCAGTGCCAGCCAGCCTCAGGGCCAGTGCATGGCCATCATTTATGCTTTGTTCATTTTAGACACAACTAATGAATCTGCATCTTACTGGAAGAAAGCCTGAGGGGACAGCTGGTAGCTGCTACCAGAGAAAGCCAAAGGCAGTTTAGGGTTAATAACTGGAAACTTGCTGAGTCAGACCCATTAATGGGTCTCTGTTAGAAAAATAAATCCAGCAGATTAGTGTGTATTTCTGCAGCTCTGGCAACTCATTTGGTTTTCTCTGAGCTGGAGAAGGTGTAAATAGATGACACCTACCAGCCCTCTCTGTAATGACCTTTGCATCCCTGTGGGCAGAGCTTCCACCGTTGTTCCTCACCTTCAGCTGGGCTAACTAAGCCTAGCTGCTTAGCTTATTGCAAATTAGCCCAGATTTCTGTTTCTTTGGGATCTTTCTTATATCAGCCTGACCTTCAGCATGCGAGGACATTATCAACATCAGGTTTTTTCCATATTAGAGATGCACTTACAGGATAAAATTCAGTGAGATTTGTTAAGGTATGTAGCTCCAATGTTTTGGTTCAGCCTCATTTCTGCTGCATTATACTTTGCACTTTCCATTAGGTGAAGTGTAATTTAAAAATGTGGGAAGAAGCCCCTTTTTGAAAGCACTTGCTATCATCTTTGCGCGGCCTTCACTTCCAAATGTGGCAAAGTAAGGCAATGTGGAATCCATTCATTAAATGACACATTAAGCAGCCAATGCCTTTTTTCTATATTGCCTGCAATAAAATATATTCAAAGCACTTCATATTTCATTAAAATTATCAGTGAAATGATTTTCATCTAATGTTATTTCTGCTTTTAATAAAAAGGCCCTGCAAAATGAGTAACTGAACATTTTTCCTTTACTTCTTTCTCTTTTTACAATTATGATATTGAAAATACCCCACAAGTGAGGGAATGACCCATAAATTGAGTTATGAAGGTCATATTCTACAAAGAGCAGATATTTTCCATATATCTTTAAAGGCATATTCATTGGGTATAAGCTGGTTTAGTTCACAGTGAGTCTTTAACTGTGCTCTGAACATGATATGACTGTTTACAGTAGACCATGCTGACTTTGATGTGTGTTTCAAATACCTGTATGTACTCTATTGTTGCTCTTTTTGCATGCACTGTGGCCATTTGACATTATAACAATAGGTTTTGCCAAAATTGTCAAGTTTAAAGCAGTCTTGAAAGCTTTTTCTGAAAGTCAGAGCTGTGACAATTAGATTATTTCACTGTGATGCTGTTCATTGTTTACTGATTAGAGACTTTGAAATCAGAGAAATTATTAAATCTGAAATGGTCATATAGGAAAAAAAGACTTCACAGACAGAATAATTATATTTCTTTTGATCTTAGGCTTATTGTGAATATAGATAAATGTAAGCTTTGCTGCAGGTTACTCAGATGGGTGGCAGATGCCCTGAAAAGCTTGAAAGTGGGAGTATAGCTCACCCAGGAGTTACAAAGTATAACAAATCTATGGGGTAAGTGGAAATAATCTGTATTTCTAGAAACAAAGATAATTCTTAGAACTGTGTTTAAAATAATCATACAACAAATAAAAACAATGGTTCCTATTTAAACAGTGAAGTGCTGTATTTATGGTTACAAAAGAGGTACTTTGGAAGTTCTTAAGCTTTCAATAAGGCAGTTAGTTGTCATTCTCTCTAATTTAGAATGTTAATGTAATAAGAACAGGTCATATCATAGAAAGGAAGTTATGAGAAACTGTTTGCCCTGAAGGACTAATATAAAGCATGCAGGTTTATCACATAATAATGTGCTATTTTTTAACAGCTTTAATATTACCTGTAATTAAAAGTATCCCATCTGCAGAATTAGAAAAGAATACTCAGATAAAGACAGAAAATAAATTAAAGTTGGGTCAAGGAAAGAAGAAGCAAAGAACAGTCAATTATTTCTTTGCACTACAATTTGGAAAGTCACAGCTATATTCCGTTCCAGACTCCTGTGAGGAAAACCAGACAATGAAGTACAAAGCTGAAGTAGTACAGAGGAATCCATACACTGGAGAAAATTGTATGAGAATTGTATGAAAATTTATCTCATTTATTAATGAGATAAATTATTTGTTAGCTTCTTTTTTTGATGACTAGAAACTAAGTCTTCTGTGTTGAATGGTTTTCCTGAGCTAAAAGATTATCTTCTCCATGAGTTAGGATTTAGAACAGCAGCACTCCAGGGCCAGTGAGGCTGGTGAGCCCCACACTTAAGCTGCCTGGTTTGTTCTGTTTGAATGCTGTTTATCAGATTTTTTGCAGGCCACCTTAATTCCTTTCTCTTAGATCAGCCTGCTTTAGCTTCTGCACCTCACATGCTGCAGGTGTCCCCTTAGAGATACCAGGGCTCCAGCCTCATCAATGCCCTGCCGAGACCTTTATCAGCTGCAGGCAGAGAGATTTCTGATTGGATTAAAGATTGATTGTACCCTAATCACAACATCTAGACAGGCAAACAGGCAGCTTGTGGTCAATGGAATCTTGTAATCAGTGCTGGGATAATAACATGCATGCAGCTGGGATTGTTGAACGGCAGGTTTCAACACACAACCTCCACACTCAGAAAAAAGGACCATTTACATCTTAGACATCTTCGAGAAGAAATGGATAACGAATTTGCCAGTGGGAACACTAGTTAAAATATTTCCCAAACAATTAAACCTGCTATTCTAGTAGTGTAAGTACCTTCATTTCCAAAAGCTATCTGTAAAGGTCTTCACAAAAGAGCCATAAAAATAGCAGCAGCCCACTGGCTGCACGTTTGTAACAGCCTCAGAATTGTTTGAAATTTGCCAGTTTCCAACTACATCAGCCAAACAATACAGTGAGGTCTTGCTTACCTTGGATCAACTCAATCTTCACTTTTGAGAACAGCAAATCTCTTTGAGGTGAATTTGTCCCTGATGCCTGAGCTCATTGTGGAAAGCAGCCCTTGTGTAAGTGTACAGGTGAGATAAACACAACAGCAGAGCAAATGGTCTCTGGGGTTGATTTAAGCAGACATGTTCATATGCTTCTGAAAAAAAAGAAATCACCACACACACAAACACATCCCTCCAGAAAATAGATGGTTCTGCAGCTGAGAAAGTGTGCTGGTGGCTCACTGTTTGAGTGTGGGGAGCAGTGATGGATGAGTAGCCACTAGAATTGTGATTTTATGCCACTGAACACAGAGGTCTAAAGATGTTTTGACACTACTGACTGCTACTTTTCACACAAATGTTCTGGTTTGGAGGATAAAGGCTTCCTTGCTTTTTGAATGGGGCAGGGGTGAGAAGGAAAGGATCACCTAGTTTTGTTCCTGAGTGGATTTTTCACATAACAATTGTAGGTATTCAACAAATACGAGAATTAGGAGCCTCTTTTGGAAGAGTCTGCTCTGTTCACATGTATTTTGCAAATGCACTGGTAAACAAAACGAAACCAAAACAAAACACTTTCTTTCCCCTTGCCCCCCAAAGATTAGAAAAATTACATCTTCTTTAGGGACTCTGGCAGCATTATCCAATGCATAGGCTCAAACATATGAGGTGTTTTAGGATTTTGTCAACAAAGAGTAATAGGGACATGGGCAACAGGGTGGCATTTGTAGAGATCACTGTTGTCTTTCAACTGCTGTGTGTTAAACAGAGCCATGCTTCAAATTATGTGCACTTGAAAACATCAGCTAGAACTGTAAAGATTTGCCTCTGCTTCAAAACCAAATAGAACTGCATGTTGAAAAATTCATAACAATCCATAGCATGGCTTTTCTTACCTACATATTTTGGAGTATCGTCTGATTTTCCAAGAAATTGAACAAGAATAAGTTTGGATGGGAGGCTGTGCAGCCACACCCAGTGTCGCTGTAGTACAGTGGGATAGCAAATGTGTGAGAACATTCACACTTGCAGTGAGGAGTGGTAAAATATATTTCAGCATTTTCTTTAACGTGTAAACATGTGCAGATAATTATTATCTTGTGCTCTCAGTTTGCAAGTTATAATTACAATACCTGAAGAAAGGCAACAGTGAATAGAATCCTAATCACAGAGGATGGCTGCTACCTAGCAGAAATTCCAGCAATATTTATTTAATTTTTTTAATTGATAATTTCCTTAAAATTCACATGATCGAATGACATCATTGTTCTAACTGTAACCAACACTACTTCTGTATTTATACTGTGACTGTGAGAAAACTATAGTTTTTATAATGTCTGTCCATTGGGAGTGCAAGTTTTAGATCAGTACATCTTTCCCTCCTTCCACTTTCTGTGCTCACTGCAGAAGAGTTGGATTAGACAACCTTTAAGGATCCACTCCCACCCTGAACTTTAAATGAATCTACAATTCCTTGCAAAATGGAGGGAAGACTGCGCCTCTGAAATGCAAAATTTCTTTCATCCAGTTCCTGTAAGGAGCTCTTCAAGGGAAAATACAACTTCCATTGGGACTAAAGGCAGAGAAAAGTGACATCTCCTCCTCCCACATGGTGTCCCAGGTATACGTGAGGACAAGGTCTTCCTTCCTCAGGACCATGGAGAGAAAGGCAGAGAGTGTAGAGAAGAGATGACAGAGCACGAGGAGACTTTTTGAAGAGGATGGCAGAAAAAAGTCTAGTGATAATCACATCCTCTACTTCATGAACAATGACAACAGAACTGAAAATCCAGGGGTTACCAATGACATTAAATCTCTCCTGAAATATTTAATGTCATTGGATACTATATAGAAGGGAATAGATCCAATTATAAATTATATATATTAT